>JAHHUM010001198.1:597113-614344 GCA_036173005.1 Crenichthys baileyi
AGACATTAGGTTGCAGTCATGATGCAATTTGCAGACATAAATAATAGAAAAAATAGATTGGAATGCAGTGTTGTAAATTATCTTTACATACTACAATGAGTTCAGTGACAGAAGTCTTGCAGTCAGTTGGAGCTTCTGTTGACAAACAGTTGGGGGAGGTGGGCTATTCAAAGTTATTCAAATTAGCAGCTTTTGTCACTGCCCTGCTTTCAGGGAGAGAAAACAATAAATCTTTGAGTACTGATTTCTCAGAAAAGTAGTCTGGTGAGTGCAGACATTCAGATGGTCATATCTTATTCAATTCCTTTTTGATTACCACAAGTTTGACATCATTGGATAGCTGAGACTCCACTCTTTCAGGATCTGTAAATTACTCAAAACGACACCAGGTAGACTTGTTCCTGGTTTTGCCACTGCCAGTCACACATGCCAAAGCAAGTTAGTAAGTGTAAACAGTCTGAGGTTAATGATGGCGCAGTGTTCAGGGTTCTCGCCAGCGTGGGCCGCCACACTGAAAGTTGTCACCGCTACGCTGAAATTAGGCTGATATGCTCATTTTTAATGAGAGCATCGGCCCTTTGAGTGACATATGGGTTCCCCCCATGTGGTTTTTATGTCGTCTACAGCGCATGCGCTGAGTCTGTTCCCGCTTCCTTTCACCCTGTGCAACCGCTAACGGTAAAGCTTTCTAAAATCATGTCAGCTTCGAAAGGTTGGTATAATCGGTGTCATATCATGACGTGCCTGCAAAGGAAAATCGTTTACCACCCGCCATGCTCATAAAAATTACCGGTGAGAACCCTGGTGTTAAAACATGACGTAAAGATGTCTAATGGTCCAATAGCTTCAGCTGTTTGACAAATTACTATTATTTCAGTCTAGAACAATGTGTGCAGAGGGGTTGATGGTTAGTTCAGTGACTGACAGATGCTCACATCCTGTACCTGCAAAGTAGGCTCAACTCATCAACCCTCCACGACTGTGCTCATCTCTTGGTATAAGGTAATTTTTCTAAAGCTCTGTTTTGTTTTCAGCAGATAGGATGCTGTTCATTATGGTCTTGTCCATCAATATATATTTCTGGATTGGAATCGTCTAAAGACTGCGGTAGAAAGTGAAAGTGTAGAAAGATGTACTCTCCCTAAACATGAATCTATAAGCAGTATGGGAACTGTGATTATAGTGTTAAGTATATCTACTCTGCTATAAATTTAAATATATATTTTAACAACTCAAGCTGCATAGTTGTGATTATTGTGTATAAGACATAAGTATTCAGGAAAATTTTATTTAATTTATAGCACATTGCTTTTACTCTTCCTCCTAAACTCTGCAAACATATAACAAGTTGTGCATTCATTGTCTAAAATTTGGTTGTTTAAGGTAACCCAGACTTTTATTCTGACATTATGACCTTTTTGTGAAAGTAATTGTATGTGGCCACACCTCCTGGGGCCAAAGATAAAAACTCTGCTGTTTCACCCTCTCTTCCACATTTGTCCCACTGCAGAATGGACAACATCGTCTTTTCCTGCTTCTCTGAGGAAAAGGTTCCACAACTTGCTTCCACTGCTCTTTAGCATCTACTTGGTTGGACCTGGTGACCCATTCCCCCTACTTCCATTTCTGGGACAAAGGCTTGCCTCAATTTGACAACTCTGTAGTTCCAAAAAGCCTTTGCAAGCCTTCAGTGTCCATGAAAACATATTCTAACCAAGGTTTGCCTGCAGCCATCTCTCTCTATCAGTTTCACCTACAGCACAAGCCTTGAGCATATTTCCTGGGTAGCCAGAGAACTCCAGCTGAGATTTGAGATTGCTACAATTATTGTTACTTATTAGTTCTGATTTTCAGGCCGGGCCCAAAGAAACTATTTTAATGACAATTTTAAGGAAAATGAGGTAATATTTGCTAACAACCAAAAAAAGGTAATTTAGTGCACAGTAAAATAGCAAGGGTGCATTTAGTTTTTTCCATACACCTGGCTTAGTCATTTTGCACATTTTGGGACTTGTTAAAGGCAAGATTTTTATTATGTCACCTACTTATAACTCAAAGGGAGGACATCTTTTCATCATTAAGTGGAGGAATAGTTGGGAAGTTTTATATACAAATCACGAGTGACTTAAAATTCTTGCCCAAGCTGCCAATAACAAATAATAGCATTTGCATTTATTCAATTTCCCCCTGATTATAAAGTTAAAAATAATAACAGTGTCTTAGCCTACATTTTGGGATGCGAAGCAATACAGAGCAGGCCAGATATACTGTAGACTGTAAAGGGTGCTCACCTTTTCCACGTTTATTGTGATTGCACCTATGTAAAATAAAATACCAGGCGTCCGTCCGTCCATCTCACACAGTTTAGAAAACATCAAAATACTATGGCTTTCCTGTAATGTTTCTGCAATCTCTTCAACATTTTGTTAAGCAACCACAGCAAAATTGAAATCAAATTTTTCTTCTTGTTTTACGCTGACACCTTTTCTGTCAGATGAACATCAAAAACCTTTAATCAACCAGTCGTTCTATCAAAAATGATTCAGTTGGCGTCCCCTTATCTTTTCCAGTCGCTGCATACTTCCACATGCAGCAGAAACAGCTTCAGTATCTGCCTCGTATGTCTGCAATAACATCCCTTACCCCTTATCTCTTCGAATGAACATGTAACAAACTGGATCTCACCACAACTTAGGAGCTTTAATTGACGATGGTTTAACATATTTTTTAGAACAACCAATTTAATGCATCTATTACCAAATTCTAGCTGGGATAGACCCATTTCTGTAGAATTAAAGGAAACATTAGAGGAACAATAAAAAAGTCCAAGCTTAGACGCTCTGAAGATTAATTTTTTTAGAAAAATGAAAAAGTGAGGTCTCTCAGAATAAAAGAAAGAGGTCGCAAACAGAGAAACTATTGGTACTCCTTTGAAGAAGTTTTGAGCAGGATAAAAAGGACCATTAGTTCTGTTCGGCAAAACAACTTGCATCTTTTGAAGCGGGGGTGCTTTAAAAGCTTCTCTAAAAAGAACAAAGCCAACACCATCTTCTACAATAAACACATTAATGGGGATAAAAATACAAACCATTCAAAGGAGCATGTCAACATGAAAACATGCATGCATATTTAAATGCAGACACAAGTTTTCAAGTGAAGCACAGCATGTACACCAACAGAAACTAGAGGCAGCAGAGATATTATAAGCCTGTTAGGGAAGGGGGAGTATTTTTCCTTATTGGAAATGGGAGAGAAAGGTGAGTCATTCACAACCCATTAACAACCTTTCTGCGAACGTTTGAGACTTCATAGTCGAACATACCAATTTCCTACATGTCTTGCCACAAATTCCTACATTTCCCACACTTTCTGCCATGGTGTCATCCAATGAGGAGGAAGAGCTAATTTGCCTTGTAGCTTTGGAAAAACTCAAAAAAGTGTTATATAAGGCCATTACACCAGACTAGGGACGAAGAAGCGGAATACAACATGCTGGTGAAGGAATGGAGACGATGTACAGCGAGAGACACTTTGAATACTTCAGAATGGATAGTTTGATGAGCTAGCTAGGTGCCCAGCCCCATTTCTTCTCCACCAGGGTACCCGCCTAATCCGGCTGGAGAGCTCAATCCTTATCAGGTTGGTGTCATATTTAAAACAGTTCAATGTTTTTTTTCGCCGAGCAGTCATTAAAATTTAGCTTTGTATGGATGTGTCCGCAGAGTCAAGTACGCCCGACACAGTGGGAGCTTTAAGTGTGTCAGGAGTTAATGAGTGCAGAGGAGAAACACTATGACACTAAAACATAAAGATTTGCTTCAAAGTATTGCACAAATAAGGTCAGAATCAAGTTCAAAATGTACTTTACATATATATACAGGGGTTGGACAATGAAACTGAAACACCTGGTTTTAGACCACAATAAATTATTAGTATGGTGTAGGGCCTCCTTTTGCGGCCAATACAGCGTCAATTCGTCTTGGGAATGACATATACAAGTCCTGCACAGTGGTCAGAGGGATTTTAAGCCATTCTTCTTGCAGGATAGTGGCCAGGTCACCATGTGATACTGGTGGAGGAAAACGTTACCTAACTCACTCCTCCAAAACACCCCAAAGTGGCTCAATAATATTTAGACCTGGTGACTGTGCAGGCCATGGGAGATGTTCAACTTCACTTTCATGTTCATCTAACCAATCTTTCACCAGTCTTCCAGTGTGTATTGGTGCATTGTCATCCTGATACACGGCACCGCCTTCAGGATACAATGTTTGAACCATTGGATGCACATGGTCCTCAAGAATGGTTCGGTAGTCCTTGGCAGTGACGCGCCCATCTAGCACAAGTATTGGGCCAAGGGAAGTCATGATATGGCAGCCCAAACCATCACTGATCCACCCCCATGCTTCACTCTGGGCATGCAACAGTCTGGGTGGTACGCTTCTTTGGGGCTTCTCCACACCGTAACTCTCCCGGATGTGGGGAAAACAGTAAAGGTGGACTCATCAAAGAACAATACATGTTTCACATTGTCCACAGCCCAAGATTTGCACTCCTTGCACATTTGAAACCAACGTTTGGCACTGGCATGAGTGAACAAAAGTTTTGCTATAGCATCCCGGCCGTGTATATTGACCCTGTGGAGCTCCCGACAGACAGTTCTGGTGGAAACAGGAGAGTTGAGGTGCACATTTACTTCTGCCGTGATTTGGGCAGCCGTGGTTTTATGTTTTTTGGATACAATCCGGGTTAGCACCCGAACATCACTTTCAGACAGCTTCCTCTTGCGTCCACAGTTAATCCTGTTGGATGTGGTTCGTCCTTGGTGGTATGCTGACATTACCCTGGATACCGTGGCTCTTGATACATCACAAAGACTTGCTGTCTTGGTCACAAATGCACCAGCAAGACGTGCACCAACAATTTGTCCTCTTTTGAACTCTGGTATGTCACCCATAATGTTGTCTAAAATTACAAAATTTTGAACAAAACTGTGCTCTTACCCTGCTAATTGAACCTTCACACTCTGCTCTTACTGGTGCAATGTGCAATCAATGAAGAATGGCTACCAGGCTGGTTCAATTTAGCCATGAAACCTCCCACACTAAAATGACAGGTGTTTTAGTTTCATTGTCCAACCCCTGTACATTGTTGTAGAAAAATTGTATTTTCTAAAGAAAGAGAACAATGATAACCCCTCAATCAGCTTTATTAATTTAGCCTTAAGGGAGACAGATCTTTCAGCATCAGAAGTGTTACTGAACAGAGCCGAGACCAAATCTGATGGACAAAGGCTGACACTTCCTTATATCAGTTTGGCAAAAACCCCATGTGGCCTGGCACCCCCCTCTAGGAAGAGCAGAGGTGAGAATCAACCTAACGTTTCACGCAAACATCTCGGCTCCTGCAACATATTGTTTGTTGGATCAGCAGGGGTTCCAGGGACAGGAAGAGAAACAAAACACCTTTGTTCAGGCGCATTTCCCCATCAGCTGTAAATGCCTTGGGATGACCAACCAGAGCGGGCAGAAAGGAAGGTGGAAGCCACTGTCATTTCAGGCCTGGTCATTACCTCAGAAGCACAAAAGCAATTTAAATTTTAATATCGCAACATATATACACTGCTCAAAAAAATAAAGGGAACGCTTAAACAACACAATATAACTCCAAGTGAATCAAACTTCTGTGAAATCAAACTGTCCACTTAGGAAGCAACACTGATTGACAATCAATTTCACATGCTGTTGTGCAAATGGAATAGACAACAGGGGAAAATCTTTGGCGATTAGCAAGACACACTCAAGAAAGGAGTGGTTCTGCAAGTGGGGACAACAGACCACATCTCAGTACCTATGCTTTCTGGCTGATGTTTTGGTCACTTTTGAGTGTTGGTGGTGCTTTCACACTCGTGGTTGCATGAGAAAGACTCTACAACCCACACAAGTGGCTCAGGTAGTGCAGCTCATCCAGGATGGCACATTAATGCAAGCTGTGTCAAGGTTTGCTGTGTCTGTCAGCGTAGTGTCCAGAGCCAGGAGGCGCTACCAGGAGACAGGCCAGTACACCAGGAGACGTTGAGGAGGCCATAAGAGGGCAAAAACCCAGCAGCAGGACCGCTACCTCCGTCTTTGTGCAAGGAGGAACAGAGGAGCACTGCCAGAGCCCGGCAAAATAACCTCAAACAGGCCACAAATGTGCATGTGTCTGCACAAACGGTTAGAAACCGACTCCATGAGGATGGTATGAGGGCCCGACATCCACAAACGGGGGTTGTGCTCACAGCCCAACACCGTGCAGGACGCTTGGCATTTGCCAGAGAAAACCAGGATTGGGAAATTCGCCACTGGCGCCCTGTACTCTTCACAGATGAAAGCAGGTTCACACTGAGCAGATGTGACAGACGTGACAGAGTCTGGAGACACCGTGGAGAGCGATCTGCTGCCTGCAACATCGTTCAGCATGACCGGTTTGGCAGTGGGTCAGTAATGGTGTGGGGTGGCATTTATTTGGAGGGCCGCACGGCCTCAGACCCCTTGTGAGACCATATGCTGGTGTGGTTGGCCTTGGGTTCCTCCTAATGCAGGACAATGCCAGACCTAGTGTGGCTGGAGTGTTACAGCAGTTCTTGCAAGATGAAGACATTGACGTTATGGACTGGCCCGCCCGTACCCCAGACCTGAATCCGATTGAGCACATCTGGGACATCATGTCTCGCTCCATCCACCAACGTCACGTTGCACCACAGACTGTCCAGGCAGATGGACAGTCTGTGGTGCAACGTGGACAGTCCACGTTGGACTGTCCTGGATGGACAGTCCAGGTCTGGGAGGAGATCCCTCAGGAGACCATCCTCCGTCTCATCAGGAGCATGCCCAGGCGTTGTAGGGAGGTCATACAGGCACGTGGAGGCCACACACAATACTGAGCCTCATTTTGACTTGTTTTAAGGACATTACATCAAAGTTGGATCAGCCTGTGGTGTGTTTTTCCACTTTAATTTTGTGTGTGACTCCAAATCAAGGCCTCCATTGGTTAATACATTTGATTTCCATTGATGATTTCTGTGTGATTTTGTTGTCAGCACATTCAACTTTTTACAGAACAAAGTATTTAATGAGAATATTTCATTCATTCAGATCTAGGATGTGTTATTTGAGTGTTCCCTTTAGTTTTTTGAGCAGTGTATATATAGCCGTAGACTTTAGTTTTAGTGCAAACCACATTGTTTTTGGTTGAAACTGAAAAGTTTTGCTGCTTTCTACTGTTTGTGTATACCACAATGGCATGCATTTTCTCTGACAATGGCACAATTAAAACACGGGTTCCAGAGAGGAATGATTTAAACAACAGAATCGTCCTGCATGGTGAGGCTCTGGCAGATGCATAGTATGAGTAGAAACTAATGCAGGCGCAAAACATAACTGATGCCGACCAGTTTGCACATTTACAGGATACTGGTCCAAACAATGTACATATCCCCGTATTTTAACTGGCATGATTCCCAGTCAGTGTTCACTTAGAATTTGGTGGCTTTATAATTGAAAGTCACCTGAAGAAACAGTTGAACCTCGTCGTCCGTTCATATATATCTATATATATATATGTAAAAAAATTTTACGTTACAGGACGCTATAATGCTCCGCTTCATATATATAAAAAAAACTTGCTGGGATTATTTCAATTGCAATGGACATGGAGACAAAAATGAAAAGGAAAAAAAAGGAGCAAGATAGAGAAAGAGGTGGGACAAAAAGGAAAAAGGAAGAGAAGGAGAAAAGAATAGAGGAGAGAAAGAAGGATGAAGAGAATACGAGGTAACACCCTAGGAGACCTGCGTAAACATATATAACAACACCATTGATACCGAAAAGTGCACGGTACTTATGAATCCAAGATGTGTTTAATAGTAACTGCAACTCAATATAGAACATCTGTCTATCTGTTAACACCTGAATCTAAACACCTGAGGATGTAAGTGTGAGAGCACTCGTGTATATAAGGTTCCTCTTTAAAAATATGCAATAGTGAGTGTTAGGAGCCACAGACCTGACCCCCTGGACCCGAGACAGACACGGAGGAGATCTGAGCCACAGACATACAAAGGCCCCCCCAGAGCACGAGAATCCCGGGAGGACCACTGCCGGGACAACCACAACCCCCCCAGAGAAGAGTAGTGGAAAGCCCCAGGGGAACCACCCAACAGCCAAAGTGCAGAAGCCCCAGGGAGCTGCAGTGATGAGCCCACAGGCCCCGCTGGAAGCCATCTACACCGGAGCAGATCCAGCCATGGACCCAGAGATCTGAGACCCCGGGACATATCACTCCCCACCGGGAGTGAGCCGGGAGTGAGCCTGCACACACCAAAGCACCCAGCCCCGGACACCAAGAACCACAAGTACACCAGCAGGCAGAGACACCAACCACCAGCAGGGAGTGTGGCGGGGAGGAAATAGGCCCCACATTTGTGGGGGACCTAAGCTGATCCACAGGAGGGAGCAGCCCAGGACCCAACCTGATACAAAAACAGACACACACAGTCATAATCACACCTTCCCACTCTAATGTGTACACATAAAAACATTCACACCCACACACCCAAAGTAAAGACACAACAATGGATGGCGTACACTCACTCACACTCCCCATACATACTATATACACCCAGGTCCAGGTATCGATACCCCAGAGGGGCAACCAGCCTCCGGACCCAGAAGCTGGTCCCCTTCATTCTATGGTGGAGACAGGCAGACCGCCCCAGCATCAACCCAGACTAGTGCCGGCCCAGTCCCTGACCCCCTGCTCCGACCGCAGCCCCCAACGACCCCCGTCCCCATACGGAGAAGGGGCCACGAACAAAAAAGGAGTCTACCTGGTCCAACCAAGCCCGCTAACCAGAGCTGTCCCAGGACGAAACAGTCCCAACCCCCCAATGAATTCTGATATCAACCCCATGAGCCTCCCCCCACCCCCCATGAACCCCAACATGAATTTCACCACAGGGCCACCCCCAACCAGGACACAGATATCAAACACATGCCCCCGAACCCAAACGCCATGAATTCCCTCCCCCCAGGAACACACCCCCACAGATGAGCTCCGGCCCCGAGAAGCTGATAAGAGCACATCTTGAAAGCGCAAGCTCCACACACAGCCCCGCTCCAAGCATCCCCGCCGCATCCCGCACTCAACCACATAGTGTGCCGCGACGACAAGGGCCCCGCGCAATGCCACCCCAGCCCCCGCCCACAAGTGCAACATAGTAGGCACCACCGAGCAGCATACTCACAATGGTCCCCCCCACCCTAAGATGGCACAAACTTAGGCAGGCAGTGCCCGGCCGGCGGCACGCACACGGGGCTGACGGCCCCCACCATGCCGCCGCAACCACACAAACACACCACATCATCACCACTGCATCGACAGCCCAGGGAGAAACAACAACCGGCTCAGCTCCACCGTCACCGCTGATCCTAAAGCCGGTGTCCACACATCCGAAAAAAGGACATAACACCCCACGTGCTGCTAATCCTTCATGCCAAGCTCGAGCCACCCCCCCAGACACAACACCACCAAGCCAGCTTAAAGGAGAAACAAAAAATAAATAAATATATAAACATGCACCAGCCAGGTTCCCGCACCTGGGCCATCTGTCCATATAAACATTCTAGACATTCTACCCAAGAACTGTTGTTGTCCTGAACACTGCAAATACATGTGAACCCTGATTTATTCATTTATTTATGTATTTGATTGTTTTCACTGACTTCGAGAGTTGCTATTTTTAAATTTCGTTGTGCTTTTTTTTTTACACAATGACAATAAAAATGGATTCTGAAAGTTCATTTAGTGGTATTGCCTTTTTAAGCAGGAAGTGTCTGTACACGTGTGTATACTGTTGAGTTTCCAATAACATACCACCTACTACTGCCGTGGCAGGAAAATACAAATTTTTTAACGTTTCTACTAATCTTTTCATGTAGATGTCTTATCTGAACTAGAAAAACAATTCTGTTTTTAACGGATTGTTGCTGTGTGTACAAGGCCTTATGTGTCATGATGGTTTTATTGCTTTTTGTCTCTCCTCTCATTGTGTGTTCCCGTTTTTCATGTATATAATACATGCTGCGTGTGACTGCTTCACACCAATGACATTTCAGACGTAGTCTCAACAGAAAGCGGGGTAAATAGGTCAGGGCTAATGACTCATTTGCTTCAGCTGTAAGCAGACATTAGAGGTGACACTCCACTTAAAACGACCTGCTATGACTCCTTAATCTCTCCATTCAGTCTCTCTGCTGCCGTAAAACTGCAGTAAGAGTAGAAGCTGACTAAGGAGAATGAGAGCGATAATAGTGCAGTTGGAATCGTTTTGAAGCTTTAGAGACATTGACCTTCCTCTACATCTATCAGCTAAAGGTCAGGCTTTTCTTTATACAGTTTCTCTGTAGCTTTAAGATTTAAATAAACATTTGATGACTTTTGACCACATGATGACGCGGGAAACACCACAAGGGACAAAACTTTACACACTAAATAAAATTCACTCTGTAAAGCAAATAATAGCAGTGTCTTTAAAAAGGTGAGTGAACTTTAAAATTGCTATCACATCTTTTAATTCCATACCCACAAATGCATTAGGAAAACCACACATTCTATGGCAAATATACCAAACATACCAACTATATATAAATTGAGGAAAAAGAACTCTTAGGCTAGTTTAAAAAACTGCAGTGTCTGCATTTTCCTTTTCAAACTGTAAAATTTACAGTATAAACTAAAAAATGCATGACAATTTAGCTTTTTTGTGAATCGCTGAACTAATATTTAGTTGAATACCCTTTGTTTCTGAGAACGGCTTCATTTCTGTGCTGCATGGAGTCGACTAACTTCTAGCACCTTTGAACATGTCTTCAAGCCCGGATGAGTGGACAGCATTCCACTGTTCCTGGGGTGTTCACTCCATGATGATAATCCTTTTGGTGTGGAACTAAGATGGTGCTTACATACTGGTGTTTAGGGGAATGCTGTTTTGTATACCAACGTGTCTTAACAACAAGGTTGTTACAGTACTCAAAGGTAACTATAGACCTCTTTGATAATCCTGGACTGGATAATTTGTGTCATTTAGGCTGTGCTGTGATCAGCTAGAATGGTGGTTTCATATTTTCCTCCAAATATTTTCTGGTTTTCATATTTCGAAGTTGTTAACATCATTAACAACATATAAGGTATAATAACAACTGGTGACTACAGTATAATTAATTAATACTCTCACATCTTTAAATAAAAACTTTCATTTATTCATTCATTCATTCATGTGAAAATAATAGGTAGACTGACATGGATTTGTCTATTGTCAAAGCTGATATCTAAACTTCAAGAATGCCAACAGCAGACCTTTCACACCAATTGATTTTGTCTTTTTAAAATGACATTTGACTGATGAAACTGAAGGAGTGTCTTTCACTTTTTATAGAGATGTAATAGTGGAGACATTTCAGATCCAGCAAGTAACAGATTTGCAGTACAGTTGACAATGTCAGAGTTATGTCCTCTGAGGCCTGTTGCCAGTCGATACTCAATGTTCATTAAGGTACAATTGATTGAAGGTCCATTAATCAGCAACACACAAAAACTGTTGCGCTGCTGACCATCCTCTGGAGCCTAGCAAGAAATTAGCTGTTGTTTTTAAAATATTGGCCAATGGTTGTCATTTTAACAACAGCAAATAAAACTGTTACTTATAATAAAGATGACATCACATGGAAGAAAATTACAGCTAATTATAATACACCAAAAAGTAACAGATTTCTGGAACATTGGGAACTTAAAAGTAAAAGTTTCCATTGCAGTGAAGAAAAGTTAAGGGCATTTTGACAAATAAACAGCAAACACGACCATGAATACAGACTGGAATCCAAACTTTCTCCAAGACTTTTTTCAGCCATTCAGACACAATCTATGTGTATTTTCCAGCATAATGTTGCTCCATCATAAGAGAAGCCAATAGGTGAATATATGGATAAACAGAAACCCATAATTTGTGATTATCTCCAAGCATTAGTAAGACAACAAGGGGTTATCACCAGAAAGGATTTGGCCCAGAAACTTATGAGAGAGAATTCAAGAAGTTCTGAAGGTGTGTAATATAAATATTTTTCTTTCAAAATAATGGAATCGGTTATGTACTTCTTTACCACTGGATATGGTTTTAATTGTAAAAACATGTAAAATAATATAAATAATAATGCTGAAGCCAAACAAACACAGCATTTTTGTCTCTAAAAAACTTTTAGAAACAAGTCGACATGGTCCATTAAGCAGGTTTTGACTGTTGAAGATAATAATAGATGGTGAGGGTGAATAATGTTAAACATCAGTGTCCTCATTCTGGTTCACTCTTGTCATCTAGTAGACACGATTACACATCTGACAGTCAGACAATCTGTCTGCGTGGCGGCGCACAATTGCGTAAGTCCTGATTAGTCATTATGCATTAAAAGCTGTATTAGCCTATGTGGTGTGTGTGTGTGTGTGTGTGTCTTATCATGCAGCCTAATTGCACAGATGTCCCCCGCCTGATACTTCTGTCTCTCATCCTTCTTGCTGCTTTTTTCAGAAAGTTTACTTAAGTTTAATAAGTTTAATCTTATCAACTGGTTTAGTAAAAACTGTTTGATTATTGGATGATCCTAAGAGGGGGACCTTTTTGGAATGTGGGCCTCCTGTTCCAGCTGGTGATGGTACAGTTTAAAAAAAAAATAAAAACAGCATATAACAGTCAAACAAGGTGGTGGTAGTGTAACAGTCTTTGGTGTGTTTTCTGCTTCAGGACCTAGATGTTTTGTAGTAAATAAAGGAAACACAAGCTGAAGTGCTGTTGGGTTATGCGGTAGGAAAATATCCAAAGTACACTAGTCAACCTTTAAATCACAAAAAACAAGGTTTTGGAGAGGGTTAGTCAAAACCCCAGTTTAAATATGATTGGCATGCTGTGGCGTGACCCAGTGGACGAGGTACACTTTTATACAAGGCTTTATCAGAGGTGCATATACTAATAAAGAAAAACAATCAGTTTCTCTAACCTGGTACCTAAAGATCATGATTCTTACAAATGTCATATCATGGTCTGTAAAAAAGATATAAGACAACCTGATGACAAGTCAAGATTGTGTTTGGCAGAATCAACAACAGGTCCCTTTTCCTGAGCTGTAAACTGAACTAGCCAACCACTTAAACTGAATGATGTAGGCTCATCGGCGCTAAGTAACATGACTTTAATTTAGACCTTCACAATAGCAACCAGGCTACATTAAAACTTGGAAAGTCTCTGAGCATTCATTCCAATTTATTTTAAGCTCTATCACAACATTCCTCTAAACTATGTTGATTCAAAGTCCTTTACAAACTAAAACACTCACTAAGATGTGGTTAGCAATTATACTATTAATTTGTCTACAGTGGTCCAGACTAATGTAAAGTTATAACCTCTAATAACATTAGCCAACTTGCACAGTTGACTTACTGGAGACAAAATCTCTTCTCTTCTAACTGTTCAGTCTAATTGTCATGAGTTTAAAACCCATATTTAAACTTCCTTCAAAATGATGTACACATGTAGGTCCTCTCAGTCCATGCCAGACAGCCGGTTGACCAGACATTTACTCTGTCTTCTTTATTTACTCTAATCGCACATCTTTTAAGTAAAAGTAGAAAGGTTTTTCTCGTGATTTAAGAATTGTATACTTGATGCAAATGCAATGAAAGATACTGAATACCATTTTTAATTGCGTTGCAAACATTTTAAGGTACAGGGTGCTTTTTAATGAAGAGCAGAACATAATCAATCAGAATGTGACAAATTTAGCATTGCCTCAATCAGGGCAAAAACAATAAACCAGTAGGTAAAAATTCAGCATGAATTCAGCACTATTGGTAAAAATAGATACTTTATAAGTGTTGCTTCCCCTGGACTGCAAACCTGTAAACATGATAACACTTAAAACAAGTTCTAAAGTATGCACCTTGAATTTAGTTGCACAATTATTTTGTTTAGAATTATTGCTTGTGTTCTTTATTGTGTTTCTGGGTACTTCCATTTGCCTTTCACTATGCTGATGATGCACATAGATATTCCCACAGAGGGACAAATACGTGATTATTCTATTCTAAAACTGTTTTTTATTCTGTGTAAACATAGATGTGGACCATAAAAAAGATTTTACAGTTTAGACAAGGATCAGGTACCTAAAAAACATTTTCATACTGTGGACAAGGTTTTGGTCCATGTAAATGTATTCAGAAGCAGCCCTGTTCAGTTTGTGTTTCTGTCAGTACTGTAGATCTGAGATCTGACTAGTTTCTGCACAAATTGTCAGCTTTAGTCTGGGTCCACTATTTGTTAACATTTACTCTCATAATTATTAGCCACTAATTCCTTTAACTGAACAGAACAGAGGAGTAATAGAGGGTTGTTTCACTGTCTGCGGAGGGGTATTTTTTTGCATTAAGTCATACCCACATTAGAATGGGGTGGACTCCACAACTAGGAAACACATCTCAAAAGGGAAGCACAGATTGACTGACATTGCATTGAAGCTGTCCGTAACTAGCTAACATTTAAACAGGGAACGTTTTACTTCTTCATGGTTGCAGATCCAGCAGCAATGCTAAACTTTTTCAGTTCCTCTCCAACATCAGAGTTTCGGTGGTTAGCATTAGCACAGCTGGCATTTGGCATCCTTCTGCAGTTCTGCTTTTGTTATTCGTAAGTCCTCATAGACAGTGTACCTCCAACAAACACTTGAGTCTGCTGAAGAGAGTCCTACAGGCTCTTCTCCGAACGTACGTTCCATGTTAAAGGAACTTGGAACAGCAGCAGCTAACAGTTTTATTCTTAGCCATGAATATTCAGGTTGCAAGCAAGAGAGGGGTTGGGTGTCTGTGTTATTGCAGTGGTGCTATCTGAAGAAAGGCAACTAATTGGGGAGATGAAAATGGGTCAGTTTACATAGATTTTGATGCACATAAGTATCTTTGAATAATTACTTTTTAACTTTTGGATCAGATTTAAATATCAATAATTGTATTAACCTTTGAGGTGTAGCCATCTATCAGTTGACCTTGGGTGGCACCTGAGGTGTCCATTTAGGTTCCAGAGGTCTCCAATACTACCCTGGCCATTCCCCTAGCTCCACCCAAGCTGTGACCTTAAACAGGCTCATCATGGCTGAAAGCCCCTCAATGCGCCTCAGTTGAAAATATATTGCACAGAAGAGTGGGCCAATACTTCCCCATAGCCATGTAAACAATTCATAGCCAGTTGTGGCAAATATTGGCATCAAGGCTGGCACAACCAGCTTTTAGGTTTAGGGGTATTACTGTGTAACACAGAGTTAGATATGTTTGGATAGGTGTATTTCCATAATAAGTGATATCGTCAATTGAAAATTGCATTTTGTATTTTAAACAGAATAGCTAGAATGTTTTTGATGATCTAAAAAACAAAGAAAGCTGTAAGTGAGCAAATATTTTTTCCGTGCAACCTGTGATATAACAGCTAATGTGCGGGATTCATCTCCCTTTTTTTAAAGAGGATTTCATATTGATATTTTTGGATGTTTAATCATGGATTTTGTGGATGGCTATATTCAGCTGTGGGTTTGATATGTGTGGGTCAGTCTTAATAATGTATTAGATACATTTCCTGGTGTGCTACTGACTGAGACATGTCACAGTATTCATTTGTGATTCATGTTTTTTATCAGACTATGTATAGCTTTGGTTACCTAATATTTGGATAAACAACAACAGAAGTCTCCTCTTTGATCCAAATTATTACTGCGGCCTCTTTAAAAAAATACATCAGCCCCAAACAAATACAAGCTCAGAAGATCTAATTGAATTTATTTGGCTGGTAATAAAAGGCACAGCACAGAGTGGATGCCTAATGTTCAAAGATGGATCTATAGGTTATCTAAAGTTTGACTGATAAAGAGACATGAGAGATAAAGATGATGATAAAAACTAGAGCGGAACACACTGAAAGAAGCAGCACACAGATTGAGACTGCTGAAGCAAATCAGACTGAGGTAGCGTCAGGAAGCATGCTTAACCTAGGTAATACACACAAGCATTGAAAACTATACAAATAACACATTACTTTTTACTCTACTTTCAAAAGACTATAAAAAGAAGAAAAATTGAGTCAAAGTAAAACTCTTATAGCAGAAAGCCTAGCCTGTTGCAGTTAGCATGGCTAACCTTTTGTTTAGTAATTCGGTAATCTTCAAGGCAGAAAGAGGAATGTATATGGATTAGCATGAAGTATTAAACATTAACGTTTTGTTTAAAACAAGAACTAAAAATTATCTTAACAGGAGAATAATTGCATTTACCTAGTGCTTGTGCTGTTTTTCTCTTGGTTTTTGTTATTTAGTTTAGTTTAGTTTTTGGTTCAGTTCCTCATGTCCCAGCTTTCCCTCTGCTCATTAGATTTTTTATTTAGACACATTCCTCTCAGTCTCCCTGCAGCCTGTTCCACACCTGTACCACGTTTCCTCTGATTAACCTGTCTCCCTGTTAATTGGTTCACACTCACTTCCCTCAGTTCATAAGCTCTTTGGTTTGCATTATTCGTCACTGGTTCTTCCCATCTAGCACCCTGTTATCATCCCAGTACTATCCTGAGTTTTTTGTGTAATTCCAGTCCTGATTGGTGTCCTGGCTGTCTGTCTTCAATATTCTGGCTGGCTCTTGTAAGTTCCTGTTCACAACTATTATTAAAAGAAAGAGACTCCCCATGCGACTCCTGAGTGTCAGTCTGCACTTTGGTTCAACCAAACCACAGCGTATCATGACATGTAGAGGTTTTCCCACCAGACTCATTCCAGTGCTAAACTGGTACTGTTCATTTCCTTGTTTCCAGTGCTGCAAGCTCTGCCCCCGCCCTAAGCTGGTCCTTTCTTTGCACCAGTTCTGAGTTGTACCAGGGGCAGCTTTTGTCAGGAGCTGGAGGTGGGTTTATGGACGCCAGCAAGCAATCAAAACATTATGAGCTCATATTTGAAACTCCAGAGAAAATTGTGAAAACAAAGGGCTTCAACTTGAAGGACTAGAATAACATCAGTTATGGTTCACTGTCTGAATGTTTATTTTCTCACGCATCACGTACTCTAATGTCAAAGTAATGCATAGAGCTGCACTTAATTTTCTTCGGAATCTACCCTTTA
>JAHHUM010001200.1:0-284939 GCA_036173005.1 Crenichthys baileyi
AGTTAAAACGTGTTATTCTGTAACTTTATACTGAATTAACTTCACTAGACTGAAATGCAAACCTCTCTGTTTTGTTGTTTTTAGTGTTTCAGCAAATGATCCGTGTTTCTTCTAGAGTTATGGCATTAAAAATGTAAGGCAGCTGTTCACTGACTAAACAAGGAAATTATACTGGACTAGAATAAAAGAACAAAGTTCACAGAAAAGAAATAGGTAACAACCCTTCTGTCTGGAAACACGTCACTAAGGAGAACGAAAGTATTTTTAATATAGCTGAACTGACCTGAGACGCCATTACAGGGTTGGAGATCTGAGCTGAAAAACAAATGCTTGCCAAAATTTGAGAAAAGAGTAGAAGAAAGTTTAACTTGGTGAGTTTTGTTACTGAAGGACTTCTATAAAAAAAATGGCGAAAAACACTGCTGTTCTTGACAGTTTCCTGAGCTGCCATGTGTGTTCAGAGACTTTCAGAGATCCGGTGTCTCTGAGCTGCAACCACAGCTTCTGTTTGAACTGCCTGCAGCATTTCTGGGAGAAAACTAAAAAGAAAAACTGTCCCATCTGTAAGAGAAGATCTTCTAAGGAATTTCTAATCGTAAATTTCCCTCTGAAGGAACTGGCTGATTCTTTTACTGGGAGACAGAACTCTGGATCATCTGAGACAGAAACAGGAGAAAAGCAGCAGATGGTGGTCTGCAGTAAACACCAAGAAGACTCTAAACTGTTCTGTAAAGACGAGCAGAGAGCTGTGTGTCCTATCTGTGAGTTTTCTCTCCACCAGAGTCACAAAGTAGTTCCTATAGAACAAGCAGTCAGTGAGCTGAAGGAGCAGCTGAAATCTGACTCTGCAGGACAAGAGGAACAAACACAAACAGGTGGAGAAAACATACGATGAGGTGATTCAACACTCCAAGAAGCAGGTGTTGTCCACAGAGAGACAGATCAGAGCAGAGTTCAACAAGCTCCACCAGTTCCTGAAAGAAGAAGAGGAGTCCAGACTGGCAGCTCTGAGGGAGGAAGAGAAGCAGAAGGGGAAGACTATCAGCAGAGAGATGAAGAGGATTCAGGAGCAGATCTCCTTTCTGTCAGACAGTATCTCTGCTGTTGAAGAAGACCTGCAGAAAGACAACATGTCTTTCCACTCAGATCAGAACCAGAGCCCAGAGCTCACTGTCAGATCCACAGCTGGTCTCAGGAGCTCTGATAGATGTGGCCAAACACCTGGGCAACCTGTCCTTCAGAGTCTGGGAGAAGATGAAGGAGAAGATCCACCTCAGTCCCTTCATTCTGGACCCGAACACTGCGAGTGGATGGCTCTATCTGTCTGATGATCTGACCAGTGTGAGACGCGAAGACACAAAGCACCAGCTTTCGGGTAATCCAAAAAGACACATTAAATGTGACAAGGTTTTTGGTTCTGAGGGCTTCAGCTCACCAAAACACGGGGAGGTGAGAGATAATTCTCGCTGGAATGTGAGTTTGGTTAAAGACTCTGTTGACCAGAAGGGAGAGTGATTTGTTTCACCAAAATATGGAATCTGGTGTTTATATCATAGTGATGAAAAAATACACTAATGGTGTTGAAGATGTCCTTCCACAACTCTGAAGACACGAGTCTTATTGACATTCACAGAGGCACTTTCACTGAGAAACTCCACTCATATCTTATTGTTTGTCCAGCAGGTGATGCCGAAACATCTGATCTCAAAATCTGTTAAACTGAGACTTCTTCTTAAAGTTACAAGTTGTTTTTTGATTCTCTGAATTATTTTGCATTTTTAGATCAGTGTTTCTATTTACAACTTTTATTTTGCAAAATTGAATGAACATTTATAATAATTTTCACATTTTTGAAACTTTTATTTGAAATTAACAATAGAAATGGATCACAGAATAGTAAATTGAAATTCAACACATCTTGATATTTAAAGTCTGTTGTTACTATTGTGAAATCAGTATAAAACAATTCATTTATGAATGTTTTGACTTCAGTGTTTTTTTAATTTAGTTAGAAAATGTAGAAGTTTCTTACAATATTGTGAAATATAATAACCACTACATTTAGCCCGCAGTCATTTATTTGTTTTTCAACAATCACACTTGATGACTTGGGTACATTTATTGACAAAATGAAGCCCTCAACTTTCTTAGAGAGTTTACCTCCCTCCATCTTGTGCGGGAGTCTCATTGGTCTTTCATTGTTGTCAAACATTAAAAGCTCACTAATGCAGGGTTGCGTTCCATCCTATCTTAAACATGCTGAGTTAACTCCACTAAAGAAACTTAATCTTGATGGCCATTCCATTGGTAATTATCCCCTGATTTCAAAACTGCCGTTTTTTAGTAAATTCTAAGAAAAAGTTATAGACAGACAGTTCAGAGATATACTATGTAAGCTACAGACTTTTAACACTTTTCAGTCTGGCTTTCGAAAACAGCATTCTACTGAGACGGCTCTTTTAAAGGTTTTAATGATCCTTTAATTGCTTCAAAAGAAGGGAATTCCATAATAATTTTACTTGATCTTAGTGCAGGTTTCAATACAACTGACCATAACATTTTATTAAACATTTTATTAAACATTTATCTGGGAGGATTTTTCTATCATGGCAAACAAGTTCAACTCCCAAGATCGCCTCTTTAACTCGTGGGGCGTACAGCGGTTGGTTCCGGGTCCATTGTTATTTGCTTTTTATACTCTTCCTTTAGCTGGCATCATTCGATCTTTTAATGACGTTTCTTATCATTTTTATGCAGATTACTTTCAACTATGTCTTTTAAGCCTCATCAGCTGGATAGGTTGTCCTCCCTATTTCAATGTTTATCCCAGATTAGCGATTGGCTTTCAAGCAATACCTTGTTTTAAACACTAAAAAGACTGAATCCATGATTGTAGCTCCTCCTGAACTACATTCAAAAAGTCAGGCTCTTGCTTCTTTTTGTGCAACTCCTAAGTCCAGTATTCAAAATCTTGGTGTAATATTCGACTCCTCTCTGGGCTTTGACTCGCATATAAAATCTTTGTCTCGTTCCTATTTCTTTCATTTAAGGAGTATTTCTAAATTGTGCCATATGGTCTCTTCAGCTGAACTGGGAAGAATAATCCACACATTTGTAGATTATTGTAATGCCTCTTTACATTGGCTACCAATAGATTTTAGAGTTTGTTTTAAAATTCTCACACTAACAGAGCACTACACAACCAGGCCCTAGATTACTTATCTGATTTGCTCACAAAATATACTGCTGCTCGCCGTCTTCGTTAAGAGGGTCACCATTTTCTAGCTGTTCTGAGCACCAGACTGAAGACCAGGGGGGACAGAACCTTCCAGTCTGTGGCACCAAGGCTGTGGAACAGTCTCCCTCTACAGCTACGTTTAGTTGACTCTGTAGACTCTTTTAAAAAGCAGTTAAAAACTTTCCTGTTTAAACAGGCTTTCTGTTGAATGTTTATTTTTATTGTATGGGTTATTGTATCTTATTTTATTTTATTTATCGCACATATTTTAATTGCTATTTTATTGTTTTTCTGTACAGTGGTTTCTGATGGTTTTGTCTGAGAAAGGCGCTTATTAAATAAACTTTACTTACTTACTAATTTAACTGAGAAAACGTTTTACACCAAACAACACAATTTTTAAAACCCGATCAAATATTTCATCCCCATTGGACATTTCTTCACATTCTAATTCATTTGAATAATGATGATTTTGTTTTGTTTGTTTCTAACTAGTATATTTTTAATATCTAAACGTTGTGGATGATTTTGGTTAGGAATTATAAATTAATTAGAATTGTTAAATTATAATTTTTTATAAATATTCATAATCAAATAATCCTAATTGCCCAACAACTTTTAAGAACGTGTTGTTACTTTTTCGAAACGAGTATAAAAAGATTACTTTATGAATATTTTGACTTCAATGTCTTTTAAATTTAATTAGAAAATGTAGAAAATTCTTTAAAAATAGTGAAATATACCAATCACTACATTTCACTGCGAAAGAATTTCAAACCAAACACAATTTAATGTTTTTCAAACCAGATAAAATATTTCAAGTGTGATTTTCTGCCCGAAAACCTGTTTTCGTTAAACCCTGTTTTGGTTAAATGTCTGTTAAAGCAGTTACGTCATGGTGATGTGGTTAATAATTATTAGTTAATAATTATAATTATTAATTCTAATTATGAGGTACTGGAAGCCAGTTAATTATAATTTCATAGTATATTTTCAATATAAATAATTTAATTAAATAATCATATTTACACAACACCTTTTAAAAATCAGCTGTTGCTTTTGTGAAGCCAGTATAAAATGATTCGTTTATGAATGTTTTGACTTCAGTGTCTTTTTAATTTAATTAGAAAATGTAGAAAATTCTTTAAAAATAGGGAAATATAACAATCACTACATTTCACTGAGAAAACATTTCACACCAAACACATTTAATGTTTCTCAAACCAGATCAAATATTTCATCATCATCATCTTTATCCAATAATCTCTCACCATCATTGGAAATTTCTTCACATTCTAATTAATTTGAACAAGGATGATTATTTTTAGTCTGTTTCTAAATCTGTTTTATAAAAACTGTGACCAGAAGTTCAGAAAGGACACAAAGAGCTTAGATTTCTTAACTGGGTTTTTTTGTCAGTCTTGTTTTTAATTGTTGTAATGATTCCCTTTAGCAGGAAACCTCTGAAAATAAATATTCAGGTCCAGTTATCTCTCTGACTGGTTCTGCTCACTGATATGATGATTTGTTTTCTATTCCTCAATGTAAAAGTTATTTCCATAATATTCAACCTGCTGCTGAAAATCATATTTGATGGTTGTTTATTAAAGTTTCTTTATTTTTTCTACACATTTATTTATTTTTCTTTGGCAGTTGAAGAAAGACTCTGTAGTTCACTGACCTTCAAATTACAGTCAGAACCGAGCAGGCAGTTATATTAGTCCAGTTATTATTGATGCTGATCCAAAGCTGTAGATCACAAAGATTTTTTCTCCTGAAACATTTATTAGAATTATTTTTATATTCACCAGCAGAAACTGGATAAATGCAGAACTTAGTTCTGTTGTCCTTCACAGTAAAATGGACCTAGAACCCAACTTGGTCCAGATGCTTCATGTTCTGGTCTCTGTGCAGCCTGCAGAGTTCCTGTAGCTCCTTCATGTAGGAGGATCATGATAAAACAAGAAACATGAAGGTTCTGGAAAGGTCTTCCCAAAGACCTATACATCAGTCCTGCTACCAGTTTGTGGACCGTGATTAAAAGTCGGGTCAGAGACAGGAAACCAACCAGTTCATGAATGAACTCCATCTGTTCTGAAAAGAAGAGTCAGAATGATGCCAGAAGCTTGATGATGGCTACAAACAGTGTGTGGTCCAACCTGTATATATAATTATCACCTTTTATAAATGAGACAGACATTTAAATTACTGATGTGACTGAATTCTAAAAGAGACACAAAGAAATGAGAAGCAGAAACATAAAATACTGTTATCTGTGAGGATATTGTCCTTCATAACAGTTATGAGTTACTAACTCATAGATACAGTTTGACATGAACCAAGATGATGAAATGAAACGGATGCACAGGCTTGAAGGCAGACGAAGACCGACAGCAGTCGGGCTGATGTTGAACATAATTTCAAATGGGCCAATAAATCTGAGAGCCAGCTTTTGGACATGGAATTCAGAGAGACATCACAGGAGGAGAGCCAGACCTTCTGTCCGACAGAGTAAGAAGTTGCAGGAGTGCATTTCCGGAGTGTCGATCCGGTCAATCATTTTGTGCTGTTCAGCGGTGCGTTGTAGGGTGGAACTGGTAGTAGACCAGATCTGTTTAAAACAGCGAATGTGATGCGGAACCGATGTAACCCCAATGCTGCTTTCAGCTGAGGGGAACAATGGAGGCTGTTAACCAAGAGACATCTCGAAGGGTGACAAACTGGTGGCAGCAGAGATGTTGTGGACATGTTCAACCCACGGAAGATGGGTGCTCCAGTTGGTGGGATTAGAGAGAGAGAGATGCATCAGAGAGTAGCTTCCAATTCCTGGTTGAGATGTTCAGTTTGGCCATTTGACAGAATATAAGCCAGAAGTCAGACAAACCTTGACCTTGATCCAAAAGGAGTTTCCATGGAGGTGGAACACATTCTTAGTCAGGAGTTGAGCTGACTGGGAAGAGTTAGGTAGTTTCTTGAAATGAATTAGGTGGTAAGCTTTGGAGAATCTATCAAATCTGTTTAGTATCGGGGTTATACTTTTAGATTTATGGAGTCCAGTAAAGAAGTCGAGGGCAGTGAGCGACCATGGTCTCTTAGGTATTGGTAGTGGTTGTAGTAGTCCGGCGGGTGGTTTGTTTCTAGATTTATTGCAAGAACAAACAGTACAAGCCAAAACATCCTCTCTGCTGAGTCTCCTCCTCTTCCACGGAAAACTGTCTGGATGAGGCATCAGGTTTGATATTCTTGGAACCAGGACGAAATGAGATGTTAAAGTTAAACCTGGAGAAAAATAGGGACCAACGGGACTGGCGAGGATTTAGGTGTTTGGCTAATTGGATGTATGTATTCTTATGATCTTTCCAAATGAGAACGGGGTTTTCTGCTCCCTCCAACCAATGTCTCCATTCTTCAAAAGCCAGTTTAATGGCAAGGAGCTCCCAGTCCCCAACATCATAGTTACGCTTGGTGTTGGAGAAACAACAGGAGAAAAAGGCACATGAATGCTGTTTCTCATCATCTTGAGAGCGTTGGGAGAGGACTACTCTCACCCTAGTGTCGGAAGCATCAACCTCTAGAATAAGCTTTTTATTAGACTCTGGCTGAATTAAGACAGGTTCCTCCGAAAACCTCTTAACTCCTGAAAAGCCCTTTCAGATGTCCATGAGAAGGTGACCTTGAATCACGTAAGAGCCGTTAATGGGGATGCTGTCTGACTGTAGTAGAAAATAAACCTTTGGTAGAAGTTGGCCACCCTCAAAGATGTAGCCCAGGAAGGTGACCAAAGAGAGATCAAACTCATATTTCTCCGCTTTTATGTAGAGTCTCTCTTCCAGGAGACGATGCAGGACCAGGCGGCTTTTGGAGAAGACAAGGAGGTCATCTGAATAAACAAAGACAAACAGGTTGAGATAGTCATGAAGAACATTGTTGATCAAGGCTTGGAAAACAACCAGAGCATTAAAGAGACCAATGACATGACTAAATATTCAAAATGTCCTAGGGGTGTTCTAAAGGCAGTTTTCCATTCATCTCCCTGACAAATGCGGACAAGATAACAGGCATTCCTTAAGTCAACCTTAGTGAAGATGGTGGATCCCTGAACTGGTTCAAAAGCTGAAGTGATGAGAGGTAAAGGATACTTATTCTTGATGGTGATATGGTTTAAGCCTCTGTAGTCTATGCAAGGGTGTAAGAACCCATCCTTCTTAGAAACGAAGAAGAATCCCTCAGCAAGAGGAGAGAAGGAGTGGCTGATAAGCCTGATTGTCAGAGATTTTTTAATATATTTCTCTATAGATTCTCCTTCAGGTCTGGATAGATTGTAAAGTCTGCTGTTAGGTAGAGGTGCTTTTGGGAGAAGATCGATGGTACAGTAATAAGGTCGGTGAGGAGGGAGAGATAGAGCTTTACATTTACTGAAAACCTGTTTCAGGTCGTGGTATTCAGCTGGAACCTGAAAGACAGATCAGACAGATTTCCTCTCCATCCTCTGGTGGAAGACACGGCAGAACAGAATGTAGGCAGGAAAACAGACAGGTAGTGGACCAGGCATCCACTTTGGACTCAGTCCAGTTTATGTGTGGATTATATACGTACTTAGTGATCAGACAGAAGGATGTCATATTGGGGGAGTTTTAAAAACAATAAAACAATAAGTGTGGGAGTTATCACCTTGTTTGAATACTTCCGAAGGAAGAGAGAAAAAAAACATGTGTTGGAGAAGAGATCGTGGTTCTGGGGCTCAAAGCTGGCGATTCCACCTCCAGGATGCGTCCCACGGTGCAACAGTATCCCCCCGCCATCTCGCGTAGAATGCTGTTTCAGTGTCAAACATCAATCCAGCATCCTTCACTGCTCACATATTTGTCTCAAATGACTCCCTGTAAAATGCAGCAGCCATGAATCACATGTGAATGATAAAAAGGGATTCATTAAGCAAACTAATGGTTTTGTCAGAGGTGAATAAAACAAAAAACCTGTAAAAAATTGAAGACAAACAGAAAGGTGAAATAAGACTAAATTATTCGTTTTTGTACTCGTCGTCTTCCACTTATCTGGGAGGGGGTCGCTGGGGCAGCAGACTAGAGACGCCCAGACTTCCTTACCCCGGGCACCTCCTCCAGCTCCTCTAGAGGAGGCCTGGGGACTTCCCAGGCCAGCCAAGAAACATAGACCCTCTAGCATGTCTTGGGCCATTCCCTGGGCCTCCTCCCAGTGGGACGTGCCAGAATCACCTCCAGGCATCCGAAACGGATGCCCAAGCCAACTCAACTGACTCCTCTCAATGTGGAGGAGCAGTGGCTCTACCCCAAGCTCCTCCCGGATGGCTGAGGTTCTTATCCTATCTCTGAGGGAGTGCCTGGCCACCCTGTGGAGGAAGCTCATTTCAGCCGCTTGTATCCGTGATCTCATTCTTTCTGTCTTGACTCAAAGTTCATGTCCATAGATGAGGTTAGGAACATAGACCAACCAGGAAATTGAGAGCCTTACCTTTCGGCTGAGCTCTTTCTTCACCACAACGGACAAGCAAAGCGTCCTTATTACTGCAGCGGCTGCACCGATCAGTCTGTCGATCTGCCGCTCCATTCTCCCCCATGTTCCATGGCCAGGATGAAAAAACCCAGCGCTACTCCTGAAGCTGAGGTTCGACTATCAGCCAGATTCTCTTCTCTAACACCATAGCATAAGCTACCCAGGGAGGTTGAGGAGTTTGATCCCCCTGTAGTTGGAACACACCCTCCGGTCTGCTAGCAAAGAGGCAATGTTCCTGCCCGCCACGCAATGTTGAAGAGGCATGTCAGCCACAACAGCCCCATAACACCCGGAGACTTGAGGTACTCAGGGTGGATGTCATCTGCCCCCAAAGCCTTGCCACCGCTGAGCTTTTTTACCACCTTGGTGACTTCAGCTTGGGTGATGAACGAGTTCAACTCCAGGGAAGGCGTGAGGGCAGGGTTGAGGAGATCCTTGAAGTACTCCTTCAATCAGCAGAACATAGTCCACTCGGTCTCCAACCTCCCCTGGAATCTGGTAAAAGCTCTCCCAGATGTGAGAGTTGAATATATCCCTGGCCGAAGGGTCCACCAGACGTTCCCAGCAGATCCTCATTATACTTTTTGGCCTGCAAAGTGTGTCTGGCTTCATCCTCTTCGAGTGATTCCAATTCGCCACCAGGTGGTGATCCGTGGACAGCTCAGTCCCTCTCTTTTCCTGAGTGTCCAAGAAATGCGGCCAAGGGTCCGAAGACATGACTACAAAATTGATCATCGACCTCCTGCCTAGGGTGTCCTGCTGCCAAGTGCACTGATGAACACCCTTATGCTTGAACATGGTGTTCATTATGGACAATCTATGACTGGCACAGAAATTTAATAATGAAACACCACTATTTCAGATTGGGGAGTCTATTCCTCCCATTACAGCCTCCAGGGTTCCCCTGATGGTGTAATTAATGAATATGTTATTTAATATTAAGATTTTAATATTTTATTAATTAATATTTTAGTCTGTTAAGGGTTGTCCTGTAAATACCAGCCCAATAAGGCGGTGGTATTAGGACAAAATTGAAAGGAATGAGCCAAGCTCTGACATTATTGAACAGCAAAACTCCGCACACACATGGAATGAATTCACACAATTTCTTAAAATACAAGAATTTATTAAAAAAAATAAGTCAACTCAAGTCAAACATATTTCAGTCAACAAACTCTTTACTATGCTAAAACAACCCAACTAAACTACCAAGCAGAATGAAAGAATAAGGAAGACTAATGGGCTATGTACAATATAAACAAGCTGATCAAAGATGGTTGAAAACCATGTCCGAAAGAGTGATGCAACATTACCATGCAATGTCATTTATGTTTGAGAACCAAGGATTATCTTGAAGAATCTGGAAGTGAAGTTAAGTTAGTCTTGGAACTAACTTGGCAATAATTGGCATACCTTTAGACAACCATTCAAAATGCAAGATCAGATAAAATATTATTTTAATAAAACAATATTTTAAAGAATGATTTGCTGAATAAAACCAACCTTCTGGATGACGAATTTTTAACGGTGTTTAATTAGCTGCCTTTATTTATTAAAATAATATTTAAAGAAATATTATTTTGAATAAGAACCAAATCTTTGAGAAATGGGCTAAATTGTGTTACTTAGTTATCAAGTTTAGTAAAATAATATTTAGGGAAATATTATTTTACTAAATTGAAAACTAACAACCTTTTTGGGTAAATGATCTGTAGCAGGCAAGCACGTGTTCTTAGCTGTTAGCGGTTGAAGCTAACAAAAGAAGCGTATAATCAGAATCAAACACATACCTTTAAAATACCATTAATAAAAGGGTTAAAATGCATAAGCATGGACGGCGTGTTATGGCCGATCTTCTGTGTTTAAAATCACCCTTTAAATAAAGTTTGTCTTAACTTTAAAAAAAAAACCCACAAACACAGAACACATAAACTGAGTACATGTGCTGAGCAGATAAACAGCTAGCACTAAGACAGCTGAGTTTCAACACAAACAAAACCAACTGTCATAAAACGAAATTTTTTTAGATTATGCCATTCTAAACTACTTCTCTCTGCCTATAACACAATCTCTTACGTGAACCGTGCTGAGGAAACGTTGTCCGGGCGACGAAGTTGTAGGAAGCATCCACAGTGAACAAAGGGTTAACTGCAGCTAACCTCCGTAGCTGTGGGGTGGGGCGGCTCATTCTGTCAGCCAGCCAAACTGCACATAACTGCTGTAGCCACGGTGATGCGGTCCCGTTGTCCTTCCTTCAGACCGGGAAAACTGCTCCACTCGACGTCGTAGAGACAGGGTCTCTGCTGGGAACTCTCTGGAACACAGTTAGCTTCTGTAGACCTTAGAGAGAAAAGTCAAGCCACGCTTGGACCTTAATTATCCCCGTTCCTGAATGAATACGGGATACACAAACAGCAATTCATTCCTCCTTAACTTAATGCATATGATCGCGTGATCGTATAACACTCTTGGATCAATTTGAAGAGTTATGTCTGTTTGCCTGCAAAGAGACATTAGCGCGCTGTGTCCCTCCGTCCAGTTCCGCTGGGGACCTGCATGG
The DNA here is from genome assembly GCA_036173005.1 of Crenichthys baileyi. NCBI lineage: Eukaryota > Metazoa > Chordata > Actinopteri > Cyprinodontiformes > Goodeidae > Crenichthys > Crenichthys baileyi. Next base: position 11,331 of record JAHHUM010001200.1, read on the forward strand.
AAGAGGTCAGATTGTTGCAAAAGCGGGGTTTTTATTCGGTCAGTGACGTCACGGGAAGTCCACCATTACCCCGTTTCCTGGCTGTGCTGGAAGTAGGTTAATGTGATTTATTTTGAAAGTTCCAGAAAAGTTTGTACTGGCCATTTATGTTGTAACCATGGCTGGGGTCCCAACATAACCCAGATCATGACATGCCTTAACCTTATTTATAACAGCACCTAAGGCTCTACCTGCTGCCTCGGACAGTGCTTTAAACCCTTTTTTTTTATCACTGTTTATCTTCAATATTATTCTGTTACACCAGGAATGGACAGTATTTAATATTTTCTGGAGGTCTGATTTGTTTTTTGTCATCGTTTTGGGGATATTTCTGACCGACATGCAGAAAGACTCTCAGGTAAGAATATAGTTAAAGAGGTTTATTGTTACAAGGAGTTATTATGTACATGAACTCAGGTCCGGAGGGAAACGGCAACACGGGGAGACCGGGAGCTCTGCAACAGAAACGGAGGTGAGTAGAAGAAGTTGGTGGATGTGGATAAATAATGAGAGGCTTACTGGATGTTGAAGAATGATCCGCCAGGGGGGGAGGAATGAGAGGTCCTTGGGGAATGAAGGCAGTGAGAGATGTCCGGAGAATGATTTGAGATCTGCTTGCCCGCAGCGGAGGTGCAAACCAGAGGGCTCAGATGGTAGTGGTGCTGGGCGGAACAGGTAGTGCAGTAAGGAGGAAGCCATTTGTGGAAGTGGGAATCCAGAGGTCCACAGGAAGCTTGGAACGGCAGAGATAGGTCCAATAATGATTATGGGAGTCCGGGTTGATGTGAGGTAACCCTTGAAAAGGGGACACACAGGAACGAAGGTTACTGAAAGAGAGAACACAAAAATGCTCAGGAGAAGGCTCAGGATTGGCTCAGAGGTAGCAAAAACACTTGAACGAATGCTCAGAATAACAAGAGGTGGCTTGTCGTTACCAGTGACGGCTAACGCTCTGGCGAAGAGTGACTGGCTTCCAGCCTCTTTATCCTGCCAGGCTGATTGCACCTGATGTGCTGCAACTGTGAGGAGGTGCAGCAGGAGGAGGAGTGCTCAGCCAGCAGCCAACTGCAGGAGGCCCTCTGGTGGAAGTTGCAGGACAAAACAGACAGGCACAGAACCAAAAAAACCCCACATCCTGACACTTTTCTTCCTAAATCCATTCTTTTCATCAGCCAGTAGGTTATTGTATTCCAAATAACATACCAACCCGTCATTAAGAATACTGGAGTACAGTTTAAATGCACAGCTAAGAAGACTTATTCCTCTATAATTAATTGGTACACACTTCTCTGAGTTCTGACACTAAGGGATAGGTTCGATTATAGATTTATACTATTCAGTGGGAACGTGACATTGCTTGAAGGAAGTAAACAACAAATTATAAAGCACTGGGAACAAGCCAGGCTTTTTTAATAGGTCGTTAGACCAATTATCAAATCCCATGGCCTTCTTAATTTATAGTTTATCCACGACCTTTTTGACTTCATCTTCTTTCTGTTATATCGAAATTTAAGTATGGATTAGATGAGAAATATAAAGAAATTTCCATTTGGCATTTTAAAGCAACTGTTCTTCAAGGTAAACATCATCCCATTCAGGGGAAACATAATTCCCAAGAATAAAGCGCCAAACTCTGTTTCCCACTTTTTTAACACCATTTCAATATCAAAACACGAAGATCCATCCTCCAAGGGAATATTTTGAACTTTCCTCGGGCCTAATTCATTTACCAAACTCCACAATCACAAGTTTTGATTTGATTGTTCCATTCCATTCCATTTTTATGGTTAAAGGTCTTTGATATCTTCTCTTTGCTCTTAATTTTTTATCAAACTGATATTGTTTATTCTTAAGATCACATTTTAATTATTGTTTATTAATATAAATGCAAATAAAATTAATGCAAATTTTTAGTCCCACCCTCCTTCACCTTTAAATTGGTTTAGTCCAATTTAACATTGCAAAATGCTGCTCATCCCACCATAAGCCCTATAGTCACACAGCCATTAGGAGGACAGAGAAACTAATTAAAATTCTAACACGGCTGTAAGCAGTAAAAAATGTTGCATGTCAAAGCACTATACAGTTGGAGGCTGCACACTGCTCAGACCCACAAAACTGCAGCAGCAATATCTAAATAAACGCAGGTGTCATACAGCCTGCATTTGTTGCAATGAAGCTCCCCACCATTTATAGAAACAGCGCCCATTGACATTTTTCATACTTAACCTTACTGCAAACACTTTTATTTGGTTAAACATTTAACTAGGACGTCTAGAACTGAAAAAAAACGAAACTGATTTTTATACGGTATCTAACTTGTGATCTCCCACTGTCATGATTGTTGGTTTGGTAGCAGGACCAGAATGCAGAACATGGGGAACAGGTCGCATAGTGAGTAGATGAAGTATTTAATGTGAAGGTAGACAGACTTACAGGCAGGTAGCAGTGTACAAAGTTTAGGCAGGTGGTCCAAAGCATATATTCAGGGGGCAAACAGAAACTTAGTGATGTTACCCCTACCACCGAGGCTTCAAAGCACGCTTCAAAATCGACAGGGTAGTTATGGTGAAGCAGTGGGCCGGAGCTTGCTTCGTGTGACGTCCCCGATGGCGTGAGAACCACTTCACTGCTTCATTCAGACCGAGTCAGGTGACTGCTTCGAGTTGACTGGCGGAGTTTCAAACATTTGGCGCGATTCAGTGTATTTAAGATGGCTCAAGCCCCGGTTCACATCCCCGTTCTATTCTGAGTTTTAGTGGATTATTCTGTCATGGAGCAACCATCTAGGAAGCGTTCCCAAGTGTGGGAATATTTCGTTTTGGTGCCACCTAATAAGGTAATGTACATTTAAAGTATTTATTACAAAGCCTATAGCCTATACTATGCAGTAGTGTTATAGTCATGGTATCATGTTATGCAAGAGGTGCGGTAACGGGTTGTTATCTTGGTTTTACAGGTGCAGTGTTTGCTATACGTCATCAATAATGAGGCATTATAGAGCCAAACAAGAGAACACTCAGCCTCGTGCCACCAATCAAGGTCAGCATAACATAGATATCCATGCAGAATTAGACAGAATGACAGTTAAATGTTTGTAAGTTAAATTGAAGTTACTTTTCTTCTTTCTTTTCTTCTCTTTTTTTTAGGATCCAGGAAGCAAGAGCTTGATGAAGCTCTTGTGGACTTCATAGTGAAGGACTCCCAGCCTTTCACTGTATCCAAACCTAAACCACCCAACCAAACAGTTCCTTGTCACACCAGCTTCCTCTGTTCCCTGTGAAAGAGTATTTTCCGAAGCTGGAGAAATTCTCTCAAAAAAAAGAAACCGTTTGAGCCCTTCTATTGTGCAGAAATTCTTTTCTTGAGTAAAAAAACCGAAGAAACAAGCACCCTTTTTATTAACCAAGACAATGTAAAAAACACTCAGTAACCAAGCACACCCCAAAGAAAAATATGAATGAAAAAATCAAAAATTTTCATTCTTTCATTTTTTTTGTTTTTTTTTTTAAAAGGGACGGTAGATTTTCATAAACAAATGACAACGAGTTAAGAAGCCAGAATTAGCCTAATGGCTATTTTTTCATCTGTAATCCCCTACTGTTCACATTGTTTTTTTAAATTTTTATTTTTTCATGGGTTTTAATTTTCAGAATCTTTTAATGAGTAAAAAAACACAATTACAACACGCATATATACATACATAAGAGCTATTATTTACACAAGAGGTGCATCACATTCGCAGGGCTTCATTTGGTGCAACAATCACTACAGCCAGTAGATGTCACCCAAGGAAATTGAATGAAGCTTCGGGTAGTGAACCACTTTATGACACAATGGTTCAAAATGATTCTATGCTTCAAAAAGCCTAATTTTGACATCACTACAGAAACTAAACCACAAGGAGGAACTCGGGAAGTCAACAAGGGTAGCGAGGTAAAATAACATGAGGAACCAGCAAGGAACAATGAAACTAGAGAGCTTATAAGCTGAGGGAAGTGGAGTATGGACCAATGAGACAGGAAGGCAGGTAATCAGAGGAAACATGAAACAGGTGTGGACCAGGCTGCAGGGAACTGAGGGAATATGTTACTATGGGAACAGGAGCTAGAAAATACAGAGACTGAAAGGGAGAACTTAACTAAACTAGAGACAACTCTAGGGAAAAGAAACCTAAGGAAAACAGACCTAAGGAAACCTATATAAATAAAAACCCTAACATAAAACACAAAGCTAAATCCGGAAGAAGCACTAACTAGACAAAGCAGGGACATGAAGAACTATACTAAAGAGCTAGGCTGGGAAAGAACAACTAATCTTAAAGGGAAATAAGCAACTGGGTAAATAATAACAAAAAGGGATCTTAGGCCAAAAGGGAAAAGGGGAACTAATATACTAGAAGAATGCAGCAAGAACAAATAACCTAAGAGTAAACAAGCACAGAAACACTAACCGAGAAACTAAACTAGAAAACCCAAAGAAGCAAAGAGAACTGTTCTAATATAAATAATAATAATAATAATAATAATAATAATAATAATAATAATAATAATAATAATAATAATAATAATAATTATTATTATTATTATTATTTATTATTATTATTATTATTATTATTATTATTATTAATTATTGAACTGAAACTTTCTGTGTAGTTATGCTGCTATGGGCTTAGGCTGCTGGAGGACATAATGGTCACTTTCACCCTCATCGCTACATTCTCACACTACTCTCCAATTTGATTATTTTGCTGTTATTTCAGCTTTTAACTTTATTTCTCTCTTTTCTTTTCCCTTTGGGAAGCTACACTTGGCCGGACTCTGTGTCTAACCTGTGACACTTTCTGGATAGGGGCATCTTCCGAGCTTCTGCTGCAACAACTTAATGCTCACCCTCTACCGATGATCACATGGCCCTGTCTTTCAGTGTTTAACCCTTTCTCTCTCCTAGACATGGCAATTGACTGAGCTTTTATTTGAACTAACTCTATGTGCCTCTCTTCAGACTCTAACATTAAAAAACTGGCTCAGAGTTTATATGTTCTTTCTTTCTAGGTGAAACGACTAAAGGCTACATCCATTGACATTTAATTTCCTTCCCATAGAAAGTACTCCTGGATCAGTGCTTCCTTGTTCTCTTTGTATCTCTGCTCTGTTCTCTCTAACCCCCAGTCGGTCGTGGCAGATGGCCGCTCACACTGAGCCTGGTTCTGCTGGAGGTTTCTTCCTGTTAAAAGGGAGTTTTTCCTCTCCACTGTCGCTACATGCATGCTCAGTATGAGGGATTGCTGCAAAGTCAACCCCAGTGACTGTCCACTGTCTCTACATGCTCATCCGGGAGGAGAGAATGCTGTAAGTCACTGACTAGATGCAATCTGCTGGGTTTCCTTAGACAGAAAAACTTTTTATCCAATTTGAATAAATAACTAACTCTGACTGCACTGTTCAATGGTTAGGACTAATTGGAATGTATGTACCTGACTTTTGTGTTGTGAATTGGCGCTATATAAATAAAACTGAATTGAATTGAATTAATAATAATAATAATAATAACCAGAGAAAACCATTCTAAGTAATAAATAAATGAAAAAAGCAACCACCAAGGGAACTTTGGGCGAGGGGAACTACTAAAACTAGGGGGGCAGGAGAGAGAACACAACTATCAGCATGACAGAAGGAATAAACAAACATAACTACTAAACCCAAAGGAATAGAGACACCTAACTGCGAGAGTAAACAAACACAAAACCCGAAATGGCAGATCCTGACACCCACTCAAGACAAAAAAAAAAATCACAACATATCCAAAAGGGCACCAGAAATACACGCACCAACCAAAAAATTTTTACACCCCCTTGGATTTTTTATTAACACAAATAATGACATAGCCAGCTAGGATATGTCTGAGTCTCTTAAAGTGCAAGTTGTCTTAGCTTTTGCTAGCACTGTTATCAGTCTACATCTAGTTCCAGCGAACATTGGTCCATGTACAGACAAAAGATCACACCCACTTTTAGCTCACATTGTATTGATCACAGAATTGTCAAGTTGCTTTTATGTTAAGGTATATTCCAAAAATGATATTTGTTGAGCAAGAGTGACAAGAGGTGACAATAAAATCCAGAGACCTTTTTTCCCCTTTTCTCCTCCCTCTTTTATCTTTATCTCAACAGCTTCTTTTTTGCTTCTTTGACACAGGGAGGTTGATGGAGCACTCAAATGTAGAATAAGCAGAAGGACCAAAAGACAGAACCAGGTGAAAGGGAAGCGGACAGAACCAAAAACCAGACCATAACTTTCTTTATCCGTCTAATGCTGGTGGCTTGTCTCTGCTCTGCTTTGTGTCTTTTCTGGGAGCTGTCAGGGTGAATATTCACCTTGACTACTGAAGCAGATAAATTACACCTTTTGAAGATGTGAGGTGTGTGTGCATCTTTGTCACACAATTCATAACGTGCAAATTCCATTTTCATAGTAAAGGTCTGGAGAGATGATTGTTTACACTTCATTAGCTGTGTATGTGTGTTTCTGTGTGGGAAGAGAGATTCAGATATAATGTGTCCATCATGCTGTGCGTGGCTGGGTTTTGCTCGTTTCGGCACCAAGTGATCAGAAAGTTTGTAAATTTGATAAAAATAAAACAGTTTCAGCGAGAAACAGTTAATGTATAGATTTGTTGTCTAGCTCCAACATCCTTTTCTTACTACTTCACTTGGACAACTGGAACATAAATGTTTGTGGTAAATATTAATTAAAGAATATACATTTTAAGATCTGCGATGGACTGGCGACCTGTCCAGGGTGTACCCCGTCTCTCGCCCATAGACTGCTGGAAATAGGCAACAGCTTCCCCATGACCCACTATGGAAGAAGCGGTTTAGAAAATGACTGACTGACTGACATTTTAAGATTTTAATTCAGGTTCTGATCTTATAGGTCTATGATGATAGGTCAACCTGATGACAGTATCTTTTAAACACTCAGTTTTTGGACAGGTTTGCCGACATGCCATGGAGTTGAGCAAACATCTCTGACCTGTGACAGCAGAGAGTCAGCTGCAGTGGTAGCATAGACCTAAGGAGTAAGGCAGTCAGAACTGCAGACAAATCAACAGACCATCTACATTGGAAGCATAAGTATGATGCTCCGTATAACCCAATCCGGCCTCAAGTATCAGATCCCAGTTATTGGATCATAATGCATTGACTTTTAGAGAATTTTTTACTGAATGATGTTGTTCATCCTGGGATCATTTAACTTCCCTGTATTCAAGACGGAATGAAAGACATGAACTGCATTTTTAAGGGGCAAACGGTTGGTATTTTATTCAGAAAAAGGCTGAAACATTTTCTCCTCAAGGTGATTTTTTCTCGTGTGTGAGCATCATAAAGGTAAGAAGCTAAAATAACAGCACAGATGTCCTTATTTATGTGACTAGCGATGTTGTCCTCTAAAATGTGTAAATAGAGTCATGATTTGAATTAAGAGGCACTCTAACCTTGTAGTGTGTTGAAAGTAGTCACAGTTACAAATGTAATCTAAATTTACCGCATTTTAGTAAAAATTCAGACTGCTTTTTTCTGACCTTGAAAGGAATGAAACATGTGAATGACAGCAGCTGTTCTGGGAAGTTGGCAATAATAAAATACACTTCACTCTTGAAATCATTAATACATACGACCATGCAAAAACTAGTGCATGCCGTTATTTTCATTAGTTTAGTTTAGAGTCAAAAGTGCCTCTAGTGGTCTCTGTAAAAAATATTTAGGCAGTTCCAGTTCATTCAAAATGCTGCTGCCGGAGTCCTGACCAACACTAGGAAAATGGATCATATCACAATTGTCTATCGCAGTTCTTAAATCTCTGCATTTGCTCCCTGTTTGTCAAAGAATAGATTTTACAATTCCTCCGTTGGTCTAAGTATAAATGGTTTATGAATTTGGCTATAACATCTGTATTTTAACATCAGATTTCATGCAAACCTTTTAAGGGTATGACACATTAAGCTTTCTTTTAAGGCCAATTCTTATAGGTATTTGTTTTTTTTATTTTATCATTCCTCCAATCTCCTGTAAGGCACTTTACACTGCCTTGTGCAAAAATGGTGCTACTAAACATCTCATGGTTCATTGTGGGAAAATGTTTTCCCAAAATCTGTCCAAGCTGTGGGAAAATTCAAAAGGAACAAATTTGGTAACACGTAACAACAGACTCTTTATAAGAAGTGAAAAAATTTATGAACAAACTGTTGTTTTGTACAATAAGTCCAACCAATTAAATCATCTATCATAATCACATCATTTTGCATTTAAAATGAAACAAAAAGAAGCTTTGTACACTTAAACAAGTTTCCTTCAATTAGAGTAAGCAGCATACATGTGCAGCATATTTCCATAAAAAATCAAAGACAGAAAAAACATACCTTAGCCACATTTTTCTTTTCTTCACAAGGAATATGATGAACATACAAGAACTACTTAATGTTGGAGCTGTGAACTTAGTTCAGAATGTTTAGGTGTTGAACTATGAAGCTGAATTAATACATTTTAACCCAGCTCAACTGAATTTAGAAATAGTTTTCTAAAGGATGAACAGGCACAGCACAAGCAGACAGGTGAGTAGATAAATACAATGTGATAGGAAGGCCAGGAGATGACTCTGCTGCACAGAAAACTTCACTGAGGTATGAAGAAGATCTGGGCAAGTCAGTCCTAAAATACAGGAGAAACAAATCTTAGAGCAAACTGCAAAGAACTGAGCCTGATTACCACAATCGGAAATGGTACAATCTGGTTACGAAGGTGAGTCCTGCTGGCCTTTCTTGCCCACAGCACTGATGAAGAAATGCAGATCAGGTGGACAGCCTGGACAGTTTGATACTGACTCTGACTAAAATGGAGCTCTGCAGGAGCACATAAGGAGAAAAATAAAACAGACATAAAACACCCCAAACATCCTGGCTTCATATGAGTATCAGATATTCCCGATCATCATCTGTCTCATATCTGACATAAATGAGTTTAGACTTGCCTTCATGCTTATCACCTTCAGCCTGAAATGTGGTATCTCTCAGCAGGTAGAATTTTGGTAAAAGAAAATTCTACTTTCTTGGTTTCTCTGCAGGCAATAGTGCCTCAAGTTGTCCATCTGAGTATAGATGGGATCCCACTATGCCTTTACCACAAGCTGTTTCAGTATTCTCAAAACGTGTTGGTTCTTATCTAGATGTGATATTATTGGCCCTGCATTGAACATGGTTTTACAATATCCCTCTTCTTCTTTTAGGCGGGCCTAATGTGCTTCCTTTATCCAATCATGTTGATTGTTGAGTAAAGGACAGATACTTTGTAGACACTCACACAGAACTCTTTTCACGTCTTTCTTCCCTATTTTTGCTGTCCCCTAATATTTTACTGCATTGTGCTGTATAAATAATTATCTTTATATAGATGATAGAATTAGAATTTGGAATAAAGTTTTGGGAGTGCTGACAGTTTGTCATCATTGAGAACTTTATGAAATGAAGTTAATTAGGCAAATAGATAAATGTGGTTGTAGGAAAAAGACTGAACGTATATACTGATAATGTCTGTTTAGCTGCAAATCAGTCATAACCACAACGGTTTATTGCTAAGAAAATTTAATTCACAATAATGATAACATTTAAATATGGTTCAATATTCTGAATTAGTTTTGATCGATTTCACAAAAAGTCACTAAATGAAAAGCTGGTATTTTCTGCAGTTGTACTTTGAGTGATGATGATGTGAAACAAGGCATTTCACACAGTAATATACAAATATTACATAGTCAAACACTTACCTTGGTTCATCTGAGCTCTGTTGGCCATTGATTAATAATTGCAGAGTAATGAATTACTGCTACCTCAGTGATCATGGTGATAAGACAACCAAGCAGAAAATGACCGGTTTCAGGAACATGATACAATAATTTGCTGTTGACAAGTATTTTGTTAGTTGTTTTATAGGCCGTCATTATATAGACAGTCATTTTGGAAGGTTAGGCATTTAAACAAATTGCCAAGTTTTTGCCTAGATGAAACTCAAAATAAATGAATTATGATTTGTAACTCTGAGGTGAAAGTAGAGTTTGTTTGATCAAGCTGTGTAAACTGCATCTTTCATTTATGTTCACTATATAGCACTTTGAAACATTGCTTAGGCTGAACAAAGTAATTTACAATGTGGTGTTTTTCCTTCACACCAGTGGATGTTTTCATTATGGGCCATATGGATCCTCGCCCAGGGTGGCACAGAGGAAAGCAATCTGTGTATAACACATGGAATAAGCTTCTGTGTCTTTTTTGCATGTCCAGTCAATAATAGGTGGGGGCCCCCATGTGTTTGGGTTAGGGGTAATCAGATTTCCCGCTTAGAGGTAAGAATGCACAGAATATTTAACTCTTTTTTTGTCCCTTTTTCATAAACTCTGATTTCCTACATTTTGACTGGTTTTCCAAAAACAACTGAAAATTGACATTCACTCAAGGCATATATCCCGGGAACATGGTGCTGAAGTCCCCTTATGTTAGCAGCTGTCAGTCACCCTGAGCAGTGGTGGGTTGAAGTCATCATCATTAACTTCAGCAACGCTAAGTGGAAAGATATTGCATATTCACAAACAAGGTATGGTTTGTATCATGGAATTATGAAAAGGAAATCCAACGATTCATGAAAAACACAGAATGGAGCAGCAATGCTGACGCTGGAGCTAGATAAAGATATTTAAAAATCAATCTTGGGTAGAGTTGGAAGGAATTCTAATTAAGAGAAGCTAAATGCTAGCATCATTGAAGGTAAAAAGAGGTTTATTTGGTGTGTAGTATGTGAATAATATGAACCTTTAGGGCAAGTTGTTTGGAGGTTTTTTTATGGCATCTTTGCTCCAGTTCTGGTGGTGAATAGGGAGATCTTATGACTCTGATGCACAAGCCTGAAGCAAGTTTAATTTTATTTTTTGCCGCCACCTGACTGACTTGGATTCACCTTCTGCACTGTAAATACAGTACCTGCCCAGTGCCAATTAGACGACGACTATGTTTAGACTCAAACAATGTTTGTTTGTGAAAATATAGCTTTGTTTGTGGGTATACAACTGATCAGAAACATGTGTGCATAGAAAGAAGAACATTTTTTCAGCAGTCTACAGAGATGCCTCATCGTTGTTAATTTTGAAGAACTGAAATAAAGATTTTTACATTTTCTGTAATTCTGTGGCTTAGGCAGAGTAGAAAATCAGTCTCTTTAAATTTGTGGTTTCTGACGAGTATTATGTTCACCAGCAATTCCCAGAAGAATCACAATAACAAGCTGCCAACCAAATTAGGCTCTGGTGGTTTATGGTTTCAGCTTCTAACCTTTCAGGAGCAGTAATCCAATTAGACCAGCCAGTGATAACCTGTTTCTTTGTAGGATGTTAGTTTGTTCTTTACTTTCTACAGAGGTGTCGTATTGGATTTAACAAGTTTGACCCACATGCAGAAAGCAATTCAGGAGACGAGTTATAGTTAGAAGTTTTATTCACAAGACAAGAACTGGGAACGGGAACTGGAGTATGAACTGTAAGAAGAATAAAGCAAAAGGTAAGCAGGGATAAACTTGAAATAAATAGAGAATGATAAATAATGATTCAGTCTTACTGGGGAGAGAGGGATGATCCGCCAGAGGGGGAGGTGGAGAAAACCCAGAGGATTGTTTACCCGTGGGAACGGAGATGGTGAGTTCAGGTCTGCCAGGAAGTTAGGATGTCCAGAGTTTACTGTGGAAGAAGCTTGTGTGCATGGGAGGGTGGACAGGGTTCGTTGAGGATCCCAGGTATAGAGGAAGCTGCCAGCCGGTGAGATCCACAGGAGCAAACGGAGGTTTGAGTCTTTGTTCATGAGGTGAAATGACTTCTTCCCAGAAGACAATAATCCAAGAGGTTCAAAGCTGATAGCGAGGTCAGGTTCAGGTACACATGAAAGGCAGAGCATGCAGGATTAGCAAAGGCAAAAACGAAGACTAGGCAAGAATAATGTGGCTGGAGTTGCACCACTAAGGGGCAACACTCTGGCAATGAGTTGCTGGCAGCCTCCTCCTTAAATCCTCCTCTTGAGATGATCAGGGTGATTGAAAACACCTGTCGGACACCTCCACGTTCAGACGCCATCTAGAGGCTAAACACAGTAAGCAGCACCCAAAAAATAACCATGGCAGAGATCCTGGCAAGAGGGCCAGGGGGCGAAAATAGAAACAGGACCTTCACCTTTAGGAAACCATAAACACAGTTATCATTACATTTTTTTCAGGTTTACAAAACATAGATTAAACATAGTAATGATGTGCTTAAGCCATCAGAAATATGGAGATTAATTAAGTAATATAAAGAATAGAGAGGATCAAATATTTACTAGCAGAGACATTTTTATTTATGTAATGATGTGGCAGAAGACAGCAATGTTTTTCTTTTTTATGAAACCAGTTAAGAACCAGTTTAACGCAGGCCCTGGTTTAGTATTGGAACCTCTCTGGTTGAAGCCCGCTCAGTGTATGGTCTACATTTGTACTGTTGGGTGTATGCGATGTGTGTAAAGTTATTGGTTAAATTTTAAACGACACTGAATCCAAAGACTGAGCTGTTGCTGGTTCTTAAACATAATGAAGTCACTGAAGTCAATGAGAAAATGGATAGCAAATCTGTGCTCATGAATTCCTTTTTAACTAACCACAAGAAGAAAATAAATTTGACAATGAAATCCAAATCTATACTTTTGTGAAATTATTTTTTATGAAAAGAAATACATTTCATTTTAATTAGGGGCAGGTCCACCTACCATAATCAAGAAGATTTGAAAGGAAGAAGTACACCGCTAAATGGAAACAGTGCATGTTTGTGCTTTTATTATCTCCTAGTGTAGAAACCTTGATAACAGAGACCTTATTACGGTGGCCAGGAGTTGCAAACCCACATTTTAAAATCTGAAACACTTTTACAAAGTTTGAGACAAATTTACATTTTAGAAAACAATGTGACAAGGAGTGAAACACTTTTACAATTCCCGAAACAAATCAACATTTGAGAAAAGAAATTAACATTCTAGAAAACACTTTAACAAAACACAAAACACTTTTACAAATAACAAAATCTTACGGAAAGGGAATGTACCAACTCCAAAGTTGACCCGGAAGTGATAACTGAAGCGCTTATGGTGATGGACAGCAATCGAGTGGCATCTTGCCCGTTTTGTGGCACACATATGAGTAGATTAACTCGGTTTTGTTTTTTCTGTGGTCGGTCCTTAGAATCGGAGAGACAGCAGCTCAATTTGTGGCAGTAGCAACTAGAAATGGTACTTCTGCCACCGGAGGGTGCAGCAGGGTGCCAGATCAGCAGTAAAAGCCTCTAAAATGCTGACACACTGACTGCCGCCGTTTTTGTCGAAACCTGTCCTGCATATCGGCAAATCGATTGTCATTATAGTTGTTCTGCTCCTACTGTGCTTCCAAGTAACAGTTGTGCAGATAGATAAACTCTTAGACGATTGACAGGCGTATGTCACTTTGATTGACGTTGCTTTCAAAGTCAAAAGAGTGAAACTACAAATAAAGATGAAAAACATGATTTAGAATACAACAGTAGTCAAATCGTACAAATATTAAGGGCTCAAATACTTACTACTATGTAAATAACATGTCACAATCAGCCTTGCAAAAATTAACCTTTTTCAACATAACTGCCAGCTAATATAGCTCAATATTATCATCAGATGTAATAAAATAACACAAAATACTTACAAGCAGGGCTTTCTCTAAACAACAAAACAGGATGAATAATGATTAAATGAAGACTGATAAACTGCCTGTGTCTGCCATTATACATGTTTCTGAACTCACTCTACTATTCAATAACTATTCAATAACAAATAACAACTCCAGTAACTGGCCTCAAGAAGGTCTTACAGGTACCTCCAGAACTGATTTTAATTTCAAGCTTCCTAACATTTCCATCTTGGCTAGGGAAGGTATTAACCACAATGCCCATGGACCACTGGTTCCTCTTGGCTTGACAGTCCTTTAAAAGCCCAAGATCTCCAACTTGAAGATTAGGCTTCTCTGATTGCCACTTTCATCGCGGTTGCAAGGTGGGCAAATATTGACTCCTCCAACGATGCCAAAAAACATTACAGAGATGTTGCACCTGCCTCCACTGATGTCTGTAAAGACCTCCACTCTCATAGTCTCCAGGAGGTATAGAGGAATCCCCAGTCTTCTGAGTAAGGAGGGTAGCAGGTGTGAGAATAAAAGGACAATCAGGATCAGAAGAAACTGGAGTTAAAGGTCGAGAGTTCACAATGGCAGTTACCTCAGCTAAAAAGGTAACTAGCATTTCGTGAGTGAGATGCTGAGTCGGAATACTTGACATCATGGAATCTAGTATGTGCTTTGTGATGCCGATCATGTGCTCCCAACTTCCTCCCATATGTGAGGCATGAGGTGGATTAAACATCCATGTACACTCATTTTCAATTAAGAAACCCTGGATTTCTTGATTGTTGCAGTGTGTTGGAGTTGTGCCAAGTTCCTTGCATGCTCCTAGGAAATTAGTTCCACAGTTTCATCTCAATTGCTTCACCGGTCCACGAATGGAAATGAATCTTTGGAAGGCATTGATGAAACTTGAGGACTCCATAGATTCCATCACCTCGACATGAATAGCCCTAGTATTCAAACAACTGAAGATTACAGCCCATCGTTTACCGTTTGCACAGCCTCCCCGTGTTTGCCGAGAAGCTACAATCCAGGGTCCAAAAACATCGACTCCGACATAAGTGAATTGAGGAGCAACTGCGGTACGATCCATTGGCAGGTCTGCCATCTTTTGTTCTTCCATACTCCGCCTCAATTTACGGCAGATTACACAGTGGTAAATAACCGAGCTGATGCATCGTTTTCCACCAATGATCCAAAGGCCAGCTGACCTCACAGCACCTTCTGTAAAAAGACGTCCTTGATGCTGTACACGCTGATGATAGTGACGTACCAGAAGGGTCGTCAGATGATGATGACTAGGAATAATATATGTTTTTGCTTCATCACTTTGGAGATTGGCTTGTGCAAGACGACCTTCCACCCTGAGGCAACCTGAGTCTGTTATGATTCTGGCCCGTCTGCCTGCTCTGCTCTCACTCATGCAATTAACTCATCTGCTTCACCTGTCTGCTGCTGCGCTGCTGCGCAATCACCGTCATGCCACACACCTGTGGAGCTGCAGTTATATACAACCCTCTGACAGGCAGACGGTGCCAGATTTTCGAAAACATTTGTGAGTAGTTATCCAGCGTTCCTTCCTGACTGATCTCGTTCCATGACCTTGCCTTGCCTTACGGATTATTCCCTCGTGCTTGCTCCTTGTCTGACGGATTGGATTTTGGATTTCGACTCTGTTTTCTGCCTCTGGTTTATGTCTCTGCCTGCCCCTTTTCTGACGCCTCTAGCCCTGGAATTCGACCCTGTTTCTGTCCCTGGATTTACGTCTCAGCCTAGCCACTGGTTTATTCAGCCTGAGTTCGCCTGGCTCTTTAGTCTGCCTGGATTTATTGTCAAGAGGACAATCACAGCTCTCTGTGCTCCTGTCACAGCGTCAGCTGGTTCCCTGGAGGATTTGGATCAGTCGGCAATCTGACTTCAGTCTGTTGGACGCTTCTTCATTAACTGTCTGGATCTCTTCCTCCTCTGGATTCTGTGCCTCATCACCAGACTGAGAAGGTTTGTGGCTTTATCTAACTCCTTGCAGATCCTGAGTTTTATTCAGCCACTAACTAGTCTCTCTGTTCTCAGTGGTTCCTGGAAGCTGACTGCTGATCTTCTGCTCTCTGATCCTGAGTTTCTGAATAAACCTTTTTACTTATCACTTAGTGTTTGGCTGAATTTGGGTTCTGTCTCTGGTCGTGATACAGACAAAACGATAAATTTTTTTAATACAAAATCTTGCTTTAAATGGACGATTTAATTGATTAAGGGAAAAGGCTATCCAACCCAACCTTGCCCTATGTGAAAAAGTCATTGCCATGCTTGTTAAATCAGCTCAATTCAGTTTATTTATATAACACTAATTCAGAGTGATGGTCATTATACTCATATGGAGAAAACATGGAACAGCGGTTGCCGAGAGCTGCTGGCCTATCAAAATTAGTCCAAGTACGCAATCACGACAGCAGTATATATTGTGGTGATCTGGGGTTGCTTTGCTGCTTCAGAACCTGAAGAACTCGCTGTAATTGATGCAACATAAGTCCCACTCTTTACCAGACAATCCTGAAGAAAAAGCAATCAGTTTGAGACCTCACACAAAAGTGTGAGACAAACCATTTGAAGCATACCAACAAGTCCATCTCGGAATGGGTCAAAAAAATGAAGTAAGGTTTTAGTGTGGTACAGTCAAAGTCCGTACTTAAATGCAACTGAGACTGAGTGAGACTGAGTGGCCAATATCAAATTCTCTCCTCCCCCCAATGCTGCTGAGTTAAAGCAATTCTGCAATTTCCTTTAGAGTGATGTTAGACTCTTTGGCTGACTTGATGGTAGTTGTTGTTGTGAAGGGTATGAAATCCTATTGGGGTTAGGGGCAATTACTTCTCTTATTGGGTCAGGTCCGTTTGGACAGCTTTTTTCCTTTTAATAAATTAAATTATTTATAATCATTCAAAATCCACCATTTGTATTTCTCTTTACATTTTCTATGATATTAAACATTGGATGACCTGAAATATTTAGGTGTGACTAAAAAACAAAAACAGAAAAAATCTCTAACACTCTTTCAGTATGTGTACTTAATGGATTTTGTGTTTTTTGTCCCAGACTTTGTATTGCACAACGCCAAAGACAGCAGATAAATCATCTAGTTCTGGATAGTTGTGGAACCCATGGGCTATTCACAATGCCAAAACAAAATTAGAAGTATTACTTATCTCTGGTGGCGTAAAGCAGTGTTTGCCAACCGGGGGCTACTCCTACCCCTAGTGGTACGTAAGCATGTTGCAGGGTGTACGTGGAAACATAATATTTTATTTCCAAATGACGGGTAAATATCATCAGTTAGTAGGGATAATTGTTGGATGTGTGATATTAAATGTGTTTATTGGGGACTTGTTCAAAAGAGCTCCAGTCCAGGTTTTGTTATAACAAAAGCAGGTTCTATTATTTATGTTCATTTTGTATTTATTTAGATTACTTATTCACTTTCACATCAACAATTATCTCTATGTTAAATTTGAGCTGAAAAAAATAAAATGCCTAAGAACTACTGTTCAAGTTAAAGAGATTTTCATTGTCTGATGAGCTAACCCCTTCCTCCTACTTCCCTATTTCTGAGGGGATTGCTCAATCCAGCTCTCCATCTAACGGCTCCGGACTTCCCTAAACCTGAAAGGTTGTTGCATGGATTACACAAAAGGATATTTATTGTAATTTTTATGGATTTAACTGTGAGCAGTTAATGAATGTTGCATGGATTACATGGAAAGATCTCACCTTATTTTGACACCCCCTTTTTTGAGATTAGACTGTAACCATGCCCAAAGTCCCAAAAGTCAGTGAAAATCAACGTCTGCATCATGAACACACAAGGAGAGGACCTCATCTTCCAAGAACTCTGAGTAATATGGTGATCAAGGGACTTGCAGCGGGGACCAGGCGTCGAGAATCTCAAACTCGTCAATGAAGTCAGGGTGCATCAAAAAGGGAGATGACACAGACTCCTTCTGGAGGACAGGTGGTGAGGGAGACCCATCATCAGCGGGGAGTTGCCACCATCCATGTAAGATGGTGTCAATAGGGCTATGCAGAGGCGAGAGCATTGGGGGTAAGGACAGAGGGGGGGAGAAGTGTCGAGGAGGGATTGCCGACATGACATAAAAATAGTTTTCATTTGATAATCATTTGTTATACATTTGTTTTTTGCTAACACGTTTGACTGAGGCCAGGGTTTCCCCCACCAATATCCAAGGGGGTTAGCTCTGCCCTGCCAACAAGGTAGTAACAGTATGTTTTTACAGTGAATCTCATTCATTTTATTAGATCACGTCGTGAGTGATTTCTGTCCCTGCATCGTCGCTACTCTACTTTGTATGGCCAAACTTGGCAAAAGCTGGACAAAAATGCACTCCTCATACTCTGACAACCGATGCTAACACACTGAGTTACGTGCACTTGCATGCAAGGTGAACACACGCTCCAGACAGCAGACATGTGCTGCGTTCCATTAACCTTAGAAGTTGGTACTGGGATGTTGGCGTTTCCAGTATTGCCGGCTTATTTTTGTTCCTATTGCTAGCAACTGTTACAGTAGTCTTACAACAATAACGATAACAATAACACTGTTCAACGTAGTATTTCATGCACATAAAAAGCGTTGAAACATCTTGTCTTATAAACACTGAAAAGTATTACGTATACGATTGACTAAATGTTGCATAAATAATAAAGAACTGCTAAAAACAGTCAGAGTAAGTTTGTTTTACTACTGTTGATGCAAGTAGCAACCATCTTGAATGCGGAAGTCGGGTATGGTCGTGTTGCCCTGACTTTCCGACTTGTAATTCTAACTTTTGCGGGCGTTCCAGCTGAAATTTCCTACCCGCAGGTCGGAAATTCCGCCTTCCGAGTACAAATGGAAAGACTGCTAAAAACGTCCAAAAAAATGTTTTTGGACATTTATCTTCTCCAGTACCTGATGCTGTGCAGCTGGAAGGTTTTTTGCTGATAATTTTTTTGCTATGGACATTTGTTATAATATGTCGCAAGAGCAACAAGGTGTTTTCTTTACAGCTGGGAGCAACTGATTAATATCTCAAAGGCTCAAATAATACTTCAAATACATCCCCAAATCCCTGATGAGTTGAAAAAGAGGCGCTGTGGATCTGGAGCAGGAGCAAAGAGAAGAGAGAAGGAGAAAATTCAAAGCATCTCTTCCATCAATTAATGATGGGCAATGTGAGATTATTTGGAAACAAATTGGATGCACTCCATCCCTACAAAGGACCCAGCCAGAGTATTGGGAATGCGGTATTATGTGTTTTACTGAGACATGGCTGCAGGATCATATCCCAGACTCCAGTGTCCCTCTGCCAGGAGTGGCAAATGTAAAGGAGGTGGACCAGCAGTACTTTTGAACAACAGATTGTGTCATCCAGGACATGTTACTGTGAAGTGTCATCTTTGCAGTCCAGATATTGAACGGTAGCAGTAAGTTTTCGTCCATATTTTTTACCCAGAGAGTTCACCAGTGTTATTTTGGCAACAGTATATGTTCCACCTTCCGCTGTTGCTGACACTGCATGTGATGCCATCAGCTCAGTTGTTGCTAAGCTACAGACACAACACCCCAATGTGTTTATAGGATTATCTGTTGATGTTAACCATGCTTCACTCTCTGCTACACTTCCAACATTTCAACTGTTTGTCAGCTGCTCTACCAGAGAAAACAAAACATTGGATTTGTTTTATGCAAATGTCAAGGACTCATACATCTCTACAGCAAGACCTCCTCTAGGCAAATCAGATCACAATCTTGTTTTTCTCTGCTCGAAATATAAGCCCCTTGTTCAGAGACAACCTATATTAAAGAGGACTGTGAGAAAATGGTCACAGGAAGCTAAAGAAGCCCTGCAAGGTTGCTTTGAGGCTACAGACTGGGATGCACTGTGCCAGTCACAAGGAGAGGACATCAATGCCATGACTGAGTGTGTAACCGACTATATAAAAGTGTGTGTGGATAGCACCATCCCCACCAGAACCGTGAGATGCTTCCCCAAAAACAAACCCTGGATGACCAGTGACCTGAAGGACCTACTCAACAAGAAAAAATAGCCTTCAGAGAGGGAGACAGAGAATTGTTGAGGAGTATACAGAAGCAACTTAAAGTCAAGATAAGAGACAGCAAGGAGGTGTACAAGAAGAAGCTGGAGAGCAAGCTCCAGCAAAACAATATCCGAGATGTGTGGTCAGAGATGAAGAAGATCACAGGCTTCAAGCAGAAGGATGATCAGACCGATGGAGGTCTGGACAGAGCCAATGAACTGAACACATTCTTCAATAAGTTCAGTTCAGAAACAAGCTCAGCATCCTCCTCTCCTGCTCACAGCCAAACAGACATCTCACCCTCCTTTGACCCTCAGGACCCACAGCTGTCCAGTAAGACCTCAAATGTTTAATCTTCCACCTCAGCCATAGACCCTTCTGCTTCTATATGTTTGCCTTCAACCATATCAGAAGATGATGATGCTCCCTTTGCCTCCCCCTTCCACGTTTGTTTGAAGAAGTCAGGTGAAGATGCAACTGGAGAAACTGAATCGGAATAAGGCCGTAGGTCCAGATCGTGACAGCCCTAGAGTCCTGAAGGGCTGTGCAGAGCAGCTATGTGGGATTCTGCAGCACCTCTTCAATCTTAGCCTGGCCCAGAAGAAGGTTCCAGTGTTGTGGAAGACCTCCTGTCTTGTTTCAGTACCAAAGAAAACTCACCCATCAGTCCTCAATGATTATAGACCTGTTGCCCTGACATCCCATATCATGAAGGTCCTAGAGAGACTCCTGTTGGCCCACCTGAGTAAGCAAACAATAAACTATCAGGACCCCCTTCAGTTTGCTTATCGCTGTGGAGTTGGAGTTGAAGATGCCACCATACACCTGCTTCAACTAACCCATTGTCATCTGGACAAAGCCAGCAGCACTGTGAGGATCATGTTCTTTAATTTCTGCAGTGCATTTAACACAATCCTCTTTACTCTGTACACCTCAGACTTCCAGTACCAGACAGACTCCTGTCACCTGCAGAAATACTCTGATAACACTGATAATTCTGCAGTTGTGGGGTGGATCAGAGATGGACAAGAAGCTGAGTATAGGAAGGTGGTGGACCGTTTTGTGGCATGGTGTGAAAACAATCATCTCATCTTGAACGTGACTAAAACATAGGAGATGATTGTAGATTTTAAGAGAAACAGGAATAAGTCCAAAACTATTTCCATCATCGGAGAAGAGGTGGAGGTGGTGGAGGAGTATAAATACCTCGGAGTTCACCTGGACAACAGACTGGAGTGGAGATGCAACTGTGAAGCCATCTACAAGAAGGGACAGAGCAGACTGTCCTTCTTGAGGAAGCTTAGGTCCCTTTGGTGTTTGCAGCAAGATGCTGCAGATCTTCTATAAGTCTGTTGTGGAGAGTGTGATCTCTTCTGCCATCATCTGCTGAGGAAGCAGCATCAGAGCCGGGGACTTAAAAAAGCTCAACAGACTGATAAAGAAGGCTGGCTCTGTTCTGGAGAGTCCTCTGGAACCTCTGGAGATCATTGTGCAAAGAAGGATTTTTCATAAAATGAAGAACATTATGGAGAACCCTGAGCATCCTCTTCATGAGACTGTCCTACAACAACAGAGTGTCTTAAGTCAGAGGCTTCGTCAGATGTGCTGTAAGACAGTGCTACAGGAGTTCCTTCCTGCCCACAGCCATCAGCATCTACAACGACTCATTGAAGAAACCTACATAATGAGCTGCAACAACAGTTAATTTCCCTTTGGGATTAATAAAGTATTTTTGAATTGAATTTAATTGAATTGTTATCTCTGCCATCGTGGTAAATTGACCATTGTCTGCAGTTCTCCTGTGTTTCATGAGCCTGCTCTTACCAGAGTCTCTGTCCCTGCCCTTTACAAATTAGACTTCTCTGGTGACCGTGTCCTGGAGTCTATGCCCGTTTTGAGAGTTTCAGGGAAGCTCCTTGGAACTCCTCTCTGCCGATCTGGCTGTGAGTCTCCTTTCTTCTCTTGTCTTCAGCCCCATGACTCTGAGATCGCCTCCTTGTAAAGCCAAACTATTGCTTACCTGCCTGTCAATCCTTCAACACCTCTTCCTCTGCTGAAACGCTGCACCTCAGAGGATCACTTAAAGAGAGATTCAGTACTGAAAACCCTTCATGCCAAACTCAGCCTCTATGGGAGAAATTACCTCCTCCAACAAGCCTCTGTCCAAGGCCTACAGTAAGCTAACCTCACTCTTGTCTTGTACAACGTACACATTACCTTCATCGGAACAAAAAATAACATCTCAACTCTCTTCCTCAGTGCCTACCAAGACCCCTCTGACAGATCCATTTAGTGTTCTGTTTCAACCCAGTTGTGCTTCAATAAACATGTTGAACTTCTGTTCTGCCTCCATGATTGTTGCCTATACTCATAGTTGTTTATTTATCATTATGACCAAACACCAACCTTTTTTTTTATATAAAAAAGCAGATTTCACCTCCTCTCTTTTTCCCAGAGAGCTTTCCACTGTGTTCTGCTTGATACAGCTGAAAGCCCGGCATCAGAAGTACGCTGTCCAGGACGTGTTCACTAGGCCAACTTTCAATGAAAGTACCGAGGCGGCCTTTCGTAGCGCCATCTTGGATCAGATTCTCCACATTATCTCTAGCCTGTCTTCTCTGGTAAAGTTTTCTAACAAACCTCTGAGAAAGTTGGATTTAAAGTGATATTAAATTAGTCAAAAGCTGAGTATTTACTGATTCTGTGACTTCTGCAGGCAGTTAACAGCACTGCATTCTATTTAGGGGTATCAGAGTGAAGGGGCATGCATAGATAGGCATGTCACACTTCCAAATAAAAAAGAAAAATGTTTGTCATTTTCCTTCTAATAATTTAGTGCAACTTTATACTCGTCTATCACAGTTAATCCAAAAATATATTACCTTAAAGTGTACTTCTTATGTGAAAAATTGTAGAGGTATGAATATTTTGCAAGGCACTGTGCATGAGTGATTTGGATGCACAGCCAGTCTATACATGTCTCTGGGAGCTGGTACATCTTCATAACTGTGTGAGTGGGTGGCTGAGTATTTTATTGGTTTCACAGTGGAAGTGGAAGTCACGACTCAAGCAGCTGCTGTCAAATTAATCTGCAAAATCATAAAATCAAGCATTTGTAAAACGCCTCTGCACCCATGCTATGCAAGGCTTGTGTGCATGTGTGTTTGTTCGTAGAATCTCACCTGTGAGGTTAGTGGCAGTGTTTGTCACCTGGTGGAGGGAATGAAAAGATAAACAATTAAATCTAGTACCAAGGTAGAACCTGAATCAGACGATAGCCATATATGGAGGTACACCAGGCCCCTTTTTCAGATGAACTGAAAAGAAGTCATCCGTAAAAAGTGAAAAATAAAAGTGCCGTTTAACCTTGAAGCCAGTTGTATCATTGACACCTAAATAGCACTACATTACAATACACTTAATACACGTAATTATGACCCCCCAAGGACACCCAGCTGATATCGGATTCTTATGCTATGATGGCAATGAATAAAAATACCAGAGTTTTATAGTTTTTACACACCAATTTCAAACTAAAATGTATAAATTTATATAATCACTTATTTAAAACAGGAATGCAACTATTCCAAATAAAGGTGAAATATAATTAAGGTATAATATCATCTATAACATACATTTATTACCGTCGTTTGACACTTAAGGCTTCCACATAGTCAGGCTTACTTGACTCTGCAGAGGTCTGCGCATACTCGAAGCATACTCGTAATCATGGCCCACCCGTTGTATGGCAAGCCAAAGGGGTCAAATGAGATTTTTACATGATTGCTCGGGAGAGTTACGGTGTGGAGAAGCCCCAAAGAAGCGTAACCCAGACTGTTGCATGCCCCAAGTGAAGCATGGGGGTGGATCAGTGATGATTTGGGCTGCCATATCATGGCATTCCCTTGGCCCAATACTTGTGCTAGATGGGCACGTCACTGCCAAGGACTACCGAACCATTCTTGAGGACCATGTGCATCCAATGGTTCAAACATTGTATCCTGAAGGCGGTGCCGTGTATCAGGATGACAATGCACCAATACACAAGACTGGTGAAAGATTGGTTTGATGAACATGAAAGTGAAGTTGAACATCTCCCATGGCCTGCGCAGTCACCAGATCTAAATATTATTGAGCCACTTTGGGGTGTTTTGGAGGAGCGAGTCAGGAAACATTTTCCTCCATCAGTATCATGTAGTGACCTGGCCACTATCCTGCAAGAAGAATGGCTTAAAATCCCTCTGACCACTGTGCAGGACTTGTATATGTCATTCCCAAGATGAATTGACGCTGTATTGGCCGCAAAAGGAGGCCCTACACCATACTGATAAATTATTGTGGTCTAAAACCAGGTGTTTCAGTTTCATTTATATAGCGCCAATTCACAACATGTGTTGTGAATTGGCGCTATATAAAAACTAAATTGAATGAATGAATTGAATTCATTGTCCAATGAAACTGAAACACCCTCACACTAACAGGGTTGTTATTTTAACCCTGTTAAAATAATAAAGTTTGCATACATTTCTTTTTAAACATTTTGGGTATCTTTCCACAAGCTTCTCAAAATAGAGAAATTTTGATTAATTCCTCTTTACAAAACTGATTCAGGTTTTTGGCTGTTTTGCTAGCACATTCAAGTTTTCTATTGTACTGCCATTAGTGTGCTGCTCAGAATAATAAGTTGTAATTGTCATTAAAATATCATTGTGTGGAATATTGCAATCCCAATAGACTGCCTGCATACAATATTTTATGGAATATCATCTTTCAAGTGTTAGGCATTCATGGTCTGCATACTGATTATATTTGGCCAATTGGGTCGACTCTAGCTGCCCTTAATGCCTACACCTAATGTATAGTTTTTAAAGCATGGACACTGGTGGGGTGTGTAATGGTAAAGAAACAAATGTGGGTTAATATTTATTAAAATAGTCGTCAGATTTATCAGTAATAGTATTGCAATTGCATATTTTCCTTGAATTGGGCAACCCCAATATAAAACGTTGAATTTGTCATCCTGAAGCCATATTGTAACTAAACGGCCCCTGTCTGTGTGAAAAAAACATTGCGCCCAAGCTTTAACTTCTTGACTGATTTCTTGATATGTTGCTTCAATATTCCTCCTGATGCCATCTATTTCATAAAGTGCACCAGTTCCTTCTGTGGCAAAAAATCTCCCCCAAACATGATGCTGCCAACCCCATGCTTTATAGTTGGGATGACGTACTCAAGCTTGCAAGCTTCCCTATTTTTCCCTAATGTAGTGATGGTCATTCACACCAAACACTTCAGTTTCAGTTACATCAAACCACAGGTCTACAAAAAGGTCTTAGTGTCTGAATACACTTGAAAACTATTATCTGACGTTATATTGCTTTTGGAGAGCCTTTAGCCCATGTTGGTACAGGCCTTGTTTCACAGTGACTATAAACCCTTTCTTACCATCTTTAGCTATCATCTTTTCGAGGTCTTTTGCAATGTTTTGGGGTAGAAAAGCACACAGTTAGCACAAAAAACAATCATCACTGAGACACAGAACTTGTCTCTTACCTGAATGGTGTGATGGCTAGACATTCCTATGCTTATACATGAGTATAACTGCTTGATCAGATGGATGTGGCGATATTTTCTGCTCAAGAGACATTGGAAATGCTTCAAAAAATTAGATGATCGTGATTCTGGGTGGAGAGGGATTCTGAAGGCTCTTGGTCAGTTTTCAGTTCCAGTGACACTGGGTCAGAGAGTCAACCTCCCCCGGCTAAAAAATATGAGTCGTCCCATTAGCAGGAGGTTGTGATGCATTATTTCAAGGTAGTAAAAGACTAGCCTATGTAACGATTTTATCATTTTAGGCTATAGTTTACAGATTGGTAAACTAATAATATATAAACTATAGCAACAGTCAATCAGCGCAGGTTCAGAGACAGCGAGACGAGCCTGGTGCCCAGTGCCCAGCTATAAACCTAGCAATCCAACTCCCTGGCAGGAGAGAAACTACAAATCAAGAACAAAGAAAGAAACAATAAGTTAGGTCATAGATATAGTAGCCCAATAACAACATTCTATTCTGCGCTTTACAGCGTTTTCATCGCAAGACGAGCGCACACCTGGGAAGGAGGAGGAGATAGGAAAGGATGGCACTGTGTGGACAGTAGTAGGGGAGGAAGAAGGTAGAGGGAGGCGTCAGAGCCAGAACGTGTTGACAGACCTCCTGATACAAGATGCCCAGACCGCGTTCCTCTGCGTGGTGGATGCCGAAATGCTTATCCGCATTCACGGCTGCAGTTTGGCTGAGGCCCGCAGAGTTTTAGGAGATGATTCCTCCTCGGACATGAGTGTGGATGAGCTGAAGGCATTTTTAGCACTAGTTTATGTCCGCGAAGTGAAAGGGGGGCGTAACATGGAGCTGTCCAGCTTTTGGTCAGATTAGTAAAGCTTTTTTTTTAAATGTACCCGCTACTCTGTATTATTTTTCAGTACTATTTATAAATAATAATAAAACATAATAGGTTTTGTTCAAATACTTTAATTAATTCTTGTCAAAAACAAAATTTTATAGCGTTAATCCGATGACGTCATCACCGCCCTCGCATCCAGAATGCTCGCTGTCAAATTGACGGGCTTGGGAGTTCTAGTAGTGTTGGAATTCTGGGAGTCCTAGTGTTAAATATGTCCACAGGTGTGCCTCCAATTAACCTATCAGAAGCCTCTAAAAGCAGTGACATAATCTTCTGGATTTTGTATTGTAATCCCTGATTTTGTAAACTGTTGATTCTGAAGAAAGAAATGAAAAATTCTCTAAACCTTTCTTTCATTCTTCCATTTAGTAAATATAGGTGAGGGTGCATGTACACACAGGGAGAATTTGGAATCTTAGTTTTTTTTTTCTTCTTTTATATACTATTTGCACTTCTCTATTTCCTCTATGTGAATTTTTATACGGTCTGTTGCTAATGTCTGCCTGCTCCTATCACTGCAAAACAAGTCTACCTAAGGGTGTCAATTAAATAAACTAAACAGAAACAATTCTGGTTATCATAATTGACCTAACCAGGAAAATTTGTCTGATTTATTCTCAGACAGTGAGAAGAAACTGTTATGGGTCTTTTTAGTAGCTCTATTGCATAGAGAGTGGTACATTTCAACTTTTCTTTATGTTAAATTTGTTCACAAAATTGAAATGCTATGTTATAGCCAACACAGCCATGAGGAAGAAATTGATAGACAACTTGACATTTGTCAAGCAGGCCATAATTTACACTGCAAGGAGGGATGACCCCAAACAGGTCATTGCTAAAGAAGCTTGGTTGTTTAGAGTGCTACATCCAAGCATACTAGAAAACTGAGTAAAAGGAAAAAAGAAGGCTGAAAAGGTGCAGCAGGGATAAACGCTGCCATTGAGCAATGGTGAAGCAAGCCCATTTAGGAGTTTCTAGGAGATTAACAAGGCGTGGACGGTGGCAAGGTTCAGTGTGTGAGGAGCCGCTACACACCAAGTATCCCTGACGCCAAGTGAAGCTCCCAGGGTATGGCAAGACAGTGAGGAGAATTCATGTTGCTTGAGGTTTTCACAGTCAACCCCAACCAGGTACTGAGTGTATATACTGTACATGCCTTTTAGTAGACCCACATTTCATTTTATTGGTCTTATGTAAAAACCCCTCATGAGAAACTGACTTAGATTTTATAAATAATAATAATAATAATAATATATATATATACAGGGGTTGGACAATGAAACTGAAACACCTGTCATTTTAGTGTGGGCGGTTTCATGGCTAAATTGGACCAGCCTGGTAGCCAGTCTTCATTGATTGCACATTGCATCAGTAAGAGGAGAGTGTGAAGGTTCAATTAGCAGGGTAAGAGCACAGTTTTGCTAAAAATATTGAAATGCACACAACATTATGGGTGACATACCAGAGTTCAAAAGAGGACAAATTGTTGGTGCACGTCTTGCTGGTGCATCTGTGACCAAGACAGCAAGTCTTTGTGATGTATCAAGAGCCACGGTATCCAGGGTAATGTCAGCATACCACCAAGAAGGACGAACCACATCCAACAGGATTAACTGTGGATGCAAGAGGAAGCTGTCTGAAAGGGATATTCGGGTGCTAACCCGGATTGTATCCAAAAAACATAAAACCAAAGGTGCCCAAATCACGGCAGAATTAAATGTGCACCTCAACTCTCCTGTTTCCATCAGAACTGTCCGTCGGGAGCTCCACAGGGTCAATATACACGGCCGGGCTGCTATAGCCAAACCTTTGGTCACTCATGCCAATGCCAAACGTCGGTTTCAATGGTGCAAGGAGCGCAAATCTTGGGCTGTGGACAATGTGAAACATGTATTGTTCTCTGATGAGTTCCACCTTAACTGTTTTCCTCACATCCGGGAGAGTTTACGGTGTGGAGAGTCGCCCCAAAGAAGTGTACCACCCAGACTGTTGCATGCCCAGAGTGAAGCATGGGGTGGATCAGTGATGGTTTGGGCTGCCATATCATGGCATTCCCTTGGCCCAATACTTGTGCTAGATGGGCGCGTCACTTGAGGATGTGCATCCAATGGTTCAAACATTGTATCCTGAAGGCGGTGCCGTGTATCAGGATGACAATGCACACACAGCAAGACTGGTGAAAGATTGGTTTGATGAACATGAAAGTGAAGTTGAACATCTCCCATGGCCTGCACAGTCACTAGATCTGAATATTATTGAGCCACTTTGGGGAGTTTTGGAGGAGCGAGTCAGGAGACCTTTTCCTCCACCAGTATCACGTAGTGACCTGGCCACTATCCTGCAAGAAGAATGGCTTAAAATCCCTCTGACCACTGTGCAGGACTTGTATATGTCAACCCAAGACGAATTGACACTGTATTGGCCGCAAAAGGAGGCCCTACACCATACTAATAAATTATTGTGGTCTAAAACCAGGTGTTTCAGTTTCATTGTCCAACCCCTGTATATATATATTTATAAACTCAAGCTGAAATTAGCTATAATTAGCTAAATTTACAGATACTCAAATACTCTCAGTGTAATGCATCTACATAATCCCTGAGATATTGATTTTTCAGTTGAGGTTTTCAACAAGTTCACTTCAATTAAACATAACACACTATATGTACACCCTTCAATCAAACGAGGTGTGAAATTTTTGACAGGTGGGCGGGACTTCCGGTGGTTGGAGATCCTAAGGCGGACTTCATTCAGTCGGTGCCGCGACTTCCGGTAACGTAACCGGATATGGTCATTAACCGGATGTTGTCATCACAAGGAAGAAAATCTTTCTAATTGTATGTTTTTAAGATTTCATTTTGTTTTTTAACACAGGGGTTATTTAGATGGATGTTTTTGCATCTACAAAACAAGGAAGACCTAAAGTCGATACAGAACCTTTCGTCCTCTGCAAAAATGTTTGAGTAATCTAATCTGCACCAGCAACTTGTAGAGATGATCTAAAAACAGAGAAACAAATGAACTGAAAAAAATAGTTAAAAAGTAACTGTAGAAGCTGCAGCTGTAGAAATGGATTCTACAGCTAAAAGACTTTGTATGGAATCATGAGAGACTCCATTTGGTAAAATGGATGATAATTTTAGTTACCTTAAGCTTCTCTTTTTTCATCTTAGAGCAATAGTTATTTAGGATTTAGAGAAAACAGTTTTCTCCTCATCCCACGTGGCCAGAGCCAGAGGTTGTATCCTGTAGGTGTGGTCTATGTTAAACGTCTCAAGAAACTGAAAAAATAAAAGTTATAAAGTCCTCAGACATGTCACTGTTTATTGAATTAAGGCAGACATGCGCAGCTGTTTCTTGTGTATTATCTCAGACAAAGTCTTCACACTGACTGTAGTCAGAGTAATTAAGCTGACCGTGCTCCTTCCTGACCCAAAGTGTTGAACATTGTCTCTGACAATTCACATCCCAATCTATTGAATTAATGTGTCTGCGGCTTTGCTCAGGTGTCTCGGTGGGGTGTGGTTAAGGGGCGTAACCATGCACGCTGATCGGTTGTCGTTACTGTAAACAGAGAAGGTGGCGGCGTAGTCCGTGATCCTGGTTCTATCGAGAGATACAACGCAATCTTTACTGGGAGATCGGCTTCAAATCTGGTAGCTAAAAGTTTATTTTTAACCAGTTACACTGAAATATTGTTAGAACACTTGTAAAGAGAAACAAAAAATGTCGGAACATATTTCAGGAAACGAAGAAGATGGTGAACATTCTGCTTCTATCGAGAAATACAACGCAATCTTCAGTAGTAAGTATTCATCTGTAAGAATTCCTTAAGTGTTTGTGAATGCTCGTTGGATAATAATAATGTTAGAACTTATATTCTTTAGAACCCAAAGGTGACGAGCTGGATGGTATCATTTTAACACAATCCAACTATGGTAATTATTAACTGCAACATCATCTGGTTTAGTCAACTGGCGAATGCTATTTTGTGATTTAAAAAATAAATGAAATAAATTCTACTTACAGATTTAACGAGAGGCGTATTCCTGAACGTTGGAGAGGTCAGCTCCGAAAAAATCAAAGTTGAGATGGAAAATTGTCTTTAAAAAAGACAATCCGATCCCAGCTAAAAATATCCATGAAGGAGAGTGTGAAACCATTCATGCGCCGGAAAAATTAACAGCACTGGAAGAGGAGAGTAAGTAAAAAAAAATATATATTTTTCTATGCATATGTTTTCACGCGTGTATGCGATATTGCAGATTTGTTTTAACCTCTGAATAAATATTTTACAGATATATCGAATGATTTAATCCAGAACCCATGCCTGGATAACATTCAGCTGAACGGTACCAGTTCAGTGCAGGAAGAGTTGGAACCGGCCGGAACCGTTCAAATACCCCGTGTATGGAGTAAGTTATCAAATTCTGTTCTATCCAAATCTTCACAGAAACCAGATTTTTTTTTCAAAAGACCTGCATTGTAAGGTAAGTTTTGTTTCACAGAATATCTTAAATTGAGGAAAAGACGGCGACTCTGTGCTCTGTCTTCTTATACCCATTTACATACTAAATTAATTTTTGTATTTCATTAATTTCTCTTTTTTTTTCTTTATCTTTCCAGAGGCAACGTTGATGGTGGAGCAGATTTCATCAAGACCCGGACAGTTACAGCGCAGACAGAGAGTTTCCCTATCGCTACGTGACCGTCGTAATAAAGCATCAAGTTTAACGCTTATGGCTGCATGCCAGAAACTGTTACTGAAACATTGCGCTGATATCAAGGTAATTTAAACCGATCCCTGTGTGTTTCATATTTTTCTTATACTCATGTTAATATGGATAGCCAGATCACACATGCGTTGAATGAGATAAGGAATGTTGTTGCTCAGCTCAGTGAAATCCCCGTTAATGCAGAAGTAGCAGATAACATCGGGTTAAATGCCTCTCCTGCTAACAACAGTGAAAATGTAATAAATCAAAATCTGCACGGTGACTTTTTACGCTCATTAGAACAGGCTGTTGAAGATTTAAATAGAACACCGTCTCCACCCAGCATTCATCACAATGAATCAGCTGACATACAAATACCTTCAACGTCACATGCCGCTGATCATACTGGGCAGCATGGCGGTCATTTCAATCCAGAGGTTGCAGTCAACCCTGATAAGATTGAGGCAGATCCTCCTGCGACTGTAGAACGTGAACGTTTTTATAACGTTGAATTAAGGGAACCTTTCACCATCCCACCTCCCTGCCCCGGTAATGTCCCTGATCTCGCTGCAGTCTATATAAACATCATGCGTATTCTCACTGAATTAGCCGATACTGCAAGATCTTTAGCCAGACGTAACGATGTTGTACAGCTAGAATTAGTCGGAGGAAATCTCAACCGTAACGTCACGTTTTCCGTTATCGATGATGGAAATATGATTCTGCCTGCTTTTGAGGATTTTATAGATGAGTTAGTACAGTCCAACGCTGAAATGCCTGCAGATAATAACCTGGAATTTGTTCTACAGGTAGTTACAGACGCTGCAGGAGGGTCAAAACGTAAGGTTAAAGGAACTTTGAAAGGAACTGTGAACTGATTAATAGGAAAAAACATCACCTGTATATTGTAGATAATACCGGTAATCAGTTATGCTTTGCCATCAGTCTTACACACGTCTCTGACCCTAACCTTACTGATAATCAGGCTTTAGAGCTTGGCAGGATGTGGCAACACAGGGCTGGTTTAGATGATCAGACAGCAGTAACTTTCAGCGACATTGGTAAATTTGAAAACATTCTAAAGAGAAAAATTGTAGTGTTTTACAGAACCGATACAGGCTCTACAGCTCTGTGTGAATTTGAAACCAGTTTCCCTGATCGATCAAACCCTCTCTTTCTGCTGTTATTTCAAGGTCACTACTATGGGATAAAAAATCTCAAGGGTTTTATAGGATCGAGATACATCTGTGCATATTGTTACGGGAGGTATGAAAAGCCAGACACACACTACTGTGAAGGCTATTGTCCAGTTTGTCACTCATACCAGTGTATGCATGAAATTAGCGAACCTGTCGCCTGTGCAGGTTGTCACAGAATTTGTCGTAATTCTTCATGTTTCAGTAGACATAGGGAACCCCGTAACAGACCTAGTGATGACAGGCCTATGAGTGACTGTGAGTTGGTAAAACTGTGCAAGGTGTGCAACAGGATATACGTTATTCTAATCAGCAGGCAGGATAAACCACAAGTGTGTAATGTAAAATGCCGTATTTGTGGTGAGAATATACCACCTGATTTAGATGTTACGTGCAATAGTCATCTGTGTTACATTCAACCCGGCCAGCCCTGTAATCAGTTAGATGATAAACTGATTTTTTATGATTTTGAATGCTTCATCGATGAGAACGGTGTGCACATCCCCTATCTGGTCTGTGTTAAAACGTTGAAAGGTAAGGAATGGCATGCAGAAGTAAGACGTTTTCCAGCGCGTCCATTCAATGGCTTGGCTGGATTTCAGACAGCAGAAAAATAGACATCGAACATGCATTAAACAAGGGGGAAACGAAAGTTGGCCCATTCTCAGTCGATGGGTTTGCAGAGATTAACGGTGTCAAAGTTGCGTTTGAATTTTACGGCTGTTTTTTCCACGGCTGTAAATTGTGTTATTCACCTCATGAAAAGTGTCCTTTGAGAGGGGCAGCATTTGAACAGTTTTACGCAGCCACTGTTGAGAGAAGCAAGGTACTCCAAACTGTGTATGGCCTTCGTCTTGAGGTTATTTGGGAGCATGAGTGGACTGAAATGAAAAAATCAGACCAGGGGGTGATCAGCTTTCTTGAGAGAGTTAATGCACCTGAACCGCTATCACCCGAGATGCTCTGTATGGTGGTCGCACCTGCCCTATGAGGTTGAGGTACACAGCGGGGCCAGGTGAAACTGTACACTATGTGGATTACACATCTCTGTACCCTTATATAAATGCTAACTGTGTCTTTCCCTTTGGGCACCCTAACATCATTTACAAAGATTTTGATGAACCCAGTAGCTACTTTGGCATCATCAAAGCTGTGGTCTACCCCCCACGAGGTCTCTTTTTCCCCGTTTTGCCTTACAGAACATAACAAGGTAAACTTGTGTTTACTCTCTGCCGCACATGTGCTGAAAGAAATAACCAGTCAGGTCCCTGCAGGCAAAATGATGAGAACAGAGCTCTGACGGGTGTGTGGGTGAGTGTAGAGTTTTGTAAAGCGTTGCAGTGTGGTTATCGCCTTGCTAAAATCAGTGAAGTTTGGCATTTTGAGAAAAGCAGTGACACAATCTTTAAAGGTTACATTCATTCCTTTTTAAAGGGTAAGCAGGAGGCTTCAGGCTACCCTTCTGAAGCGGTGGATGAGGAGAGCAGGTCAAAGAATGTAGCAGACTACAAACTCCACCAGGGTATCCAATTAGACGCAGGCAAAATCCAGGTGAACCCTGCCAAAAGACAGGTTGCAAAATTGTGTTTAAACAGCTTTTGGGGAAAGTTTGCGCAGCGAAGTGATCTGTCTCAGACCACAGTCATCACTAACCCTGATGAGTTTTTCAGCTTGTGTTCTCGAGCAAACGTGGGGTTAACTACTTCCATTTCTTCAACCCTGAAATGTGTGTAGTGCAGTGGAACTACAGCAAACGTGTCATCTCTCCCCCGAGCAAGCTCAACAATGTGTTTATTGCAGCATTCACCACCTCTTATGCACGTTTAAAACTTCTCAGCAGCATGGAGCAATTCCAGGACAGATTGATTTATATTGACACGGACAGTTTGATTTACGTGACAAAAAGTGGTGAGACTCCTTTGCAACTGGGAAATTATCTGGGTGATCTTACAGACGAGCTCGCGGGAGACAGCATTTTGGACTTTGCATCAACAGGACCCAAGAGTTATGCATACCAAACCAAAAACCAGAAAAAACTAGTGATACGTGCTAAAGGCATCACTCAGACACATGAATGCAGCGAGAGGGTCAATTTTGACAGCATCAAAGGGTAGGTTGAGGGCTACTTAGCTGGATCCAGTGAGGGTGTCATTGAAATTCCACAACACACGATCAGGAGGGATAAAAAGAGATTCCGCTTAAGAAATGCTGCATTTGTTAAAAGGTTTTGGTTGGTGTATGACAAGAGATGCCTTTTTTCTGACAGGACAACTCTGCCTTTTGGTTATTAGAGCATAAGAAGAAGAAAGATAAAATAAAAATATAATAAAAATAAAAATGTTGCATTCTGCCGATTTACAGGAGATTGATTTTGATCCTAGATTTAGAGCGCCTTTCTCATGTATGTTTGTCGGACCCAGCGGCTGCATTGTCTTTGAAAAAAAGACCAGAGCTAAACTGGCTTTTTAAAGAATCCTCTAAAAAGTTTAACAAAGTCTCAATCATGGCTCTATACGGATGCGTGGCGCTGGATTGTGAAATCAATCGATCCCCTAGAGTGACATCACACTGACTGAAGATGGTGTTTAATGGGTAGTTGATGAGCCCTACAGGTGCATCATTCGGCAGGTTTGTTCCATCCTCGTTAGCAATTTTCACTCTGAGATGCAACAGCGTGTCATTGAGGTCCAGGTATTTTTCTCCGTCTCCCGGAATGAAAAACTCGATCGGGCCTCCATCGGTGAATGCTGATAAAGGCTGGATCTCGGTGTAAATTTTATCTTCAATCGATAGCTGCGTCATCGGGGCAGAAAATAAGTCCAACTCTGCCAGCGTGCACTCTGATGATTTGTTATGTAAAAGAGCCATTATTTAAATATACCAAAACTTGCTGAAGACTTCCTTCCTCTTTGTTTGTCAGCTCCGACTGATCTCCTATTTCGTGCTTGTTGTTGTTTTTTAACAGTCCTTAAACGATTACCAGGGGGTCTTGTCCTGGGTCTTTTGGACAAAACCATAATTCCTGAACCTTCCTGACCGTCGGTGTGTGTAGAACCACTCATTTTACTCACGGCTCTACCTATGACGTCCGAAGCGATATTTGATGCAGCCGTTTTCAGATGGGGTTTTGCAATAGCAAAATCTTTTTTAACCAGAGGGGATACGAAGTGAAATAATTTTGAAAATAATGATCCAATTCCGTGTCCGTACATTACTGGGGCCCCATAAAACCCTGGCAGATTACCGCCTGATTGACTCACATAGTAATTTACAAAGCGATTTGGATCACGTCTCAGACTTAGATGTGCCATGTTCTCTCTTGCCTACTTGGTGCACAGTGTTGAAGAACCAGGGGGAATATGAATGATAACCAATCGGTCTTAGAAGTTATATATATCTCTGTTTATACAAATTTATCTCAGGCTACGTTGTGATATCACCGGTTTGAAGTGTAGTCTTATGACGGTCTTTCCGTAGACGAAATTTACAGGATAATCTGACAAGATCCCCTTGTTTAAACATTGTCACCGAGGCCCTGCAATATCTGTTGGAGGTAACAGCGTACAGATTCTGAAACACTTGAAGGGCATTTTCTGAGGTCACTTCCATAGGGCTCATTTTAATGCTGGTGTGGTAGCTGTGGTTGTAGCTTCTAACTAAATTTTGCAGGACATCAATGTACCGCCGGGTGTTGTTAGCAGTAAAATATCTCCACATCCTTGTTTTTAACGTGCGGTTAAACCTCTCAACCACAGAGGCCTTTACTTCACTCGCTGTGGCAAAATGTTCAATACCGTGTTTCTCCATTAAAAGCTAAAATTTCTTGTTAAAAAATTCTTTACCTGCATCAGTCTGAAGTTTAAGGGACTTGACTTTCTTTAAAAACTGATTCTAAATCCTTAAACATCTCTGCAGTAGTTTTCCTCTTCAAAACCCGTACATACGCCCTCTTTGAAAAGATGTCAATGACTGTTAATAAATAATTGTAACCGTCATTTTCCTTGGCCAGAGCTTGCATGTCACAAAGATCGGCTTGGAACTGTCTCAGTGGTCTGGTGACAAAAACTCTGTTTCTCGGGAACTTTATTCTTGCAGGTTTATGTAAAGTATAGGTATCTTCTCCCGATAAAAAATCTTTAACTTTTTCACCCGCTACCTTCTTCTCCGTTTCATCTTGCAAAACCCTCCTCAGCCTTTTTACACCCCCTAAACTTCCCGGATTTGATGGGTTGTAATAGCCATTCTTCATCAACCTTCTTCCAGCCATCTCAGTCTTATGCTCACTCTGATGACTGCTTGTTAAATAATGAAAAAACAAACACCTGAGGGTATATTTATACTTCTTTTTTTATTTTTACCTGTATTTAATAGAGAAACAGAAAAAACACATTCAGATAATAAAGATCAATTCAAACATTGCACTCTTTAAAAACAAAACAAAACAGTTGTATACCAGTAGAATGCCGAAAGAGAATACAGAAAAGACAAAATAAGTCATCAAACAGCTGAGACCGGATCGTAGCACTCTCAAACAGAGTTAAGCTGCTTGAGACAGTCATTACCGCTCATCTTATCATAGAAATCCTTGATTTTACTATGGAAGCCTTGTACCGATTTCAGTTCATATAAAACCGTCTCTGCAATTGTTTTCACTCTGAAGTCATCTGCTTGTATGCGAAGTGTCAGAAGTTTCTGAATAGCAGGAAGGAGCTTGGGGTTTACGAGTCGTCGCACAATGCCTTGAAAGTTGATTTGGTAATACTCCTCCTCCAATATCTCCAGGCACTGATGCTGTCGTTGGCTCGGCTGGTTCGTTATGCACCCGTAACAGGTTTCTTTGAGATAGTTCAAACAGGTTATGTTGAATAAATGAAGTATCGCTGTTTCCACCGTATTGACGGGAGCGGTTGAAATCCAGCAGTTAATTTCATCACCCTGATTACTCTCCTCCTCCTCCGGTGAAGGCTGAGGGGTAGGTATCGGGTCTGGAGTTTGTGGGGAGGGTGAGTAGCTGATGGTTGCCTCATCCTCCACGATCACCCTCTTGTCTTCAGGTTAGATATCTGTGTGTACAGACTCAGCCACGCATAGCGGTGAATAGAGGTCGGGAGAAGGCGGATGATATGGCCCGGTGTTGAAGCTTTCATCATGCTCAGGAGAGAAGGGGGTCTCTTCTTGCTGGTTCTAGAGGTCCCAGTATGGTGTTTTCCTGTATGCTCCATACATTCTCACGGTCTGCTACCCGCCGTTGTGTAGAAGAGTCTGAGCTCGCAGTTAGACCCTGATATATAGCGCAGGAAGGGGGAGGGTCCTCAAAAAGGGGGGTGGGTCCTCAAAAGAGGGTGAGCTTTAGATCCACAACAGGGAACGTCAGCATTCTTTTCACTGACATAACATCAGTCCAGCAGCGTGAGTTTCGGAAAAGGTTGAAAAGACGCGGTCCAATTTCATTCATCTTCTCATCCCAAGCATCATACGGTAGAGCCAGCACTGTCTTGAATACACCGCAGTTCTGATTGAATGCCTCCAACACAAACAGATCTGAGGGGATCGTCTGGTTGTTCTTGCGTTTGCTGGCCCGAAAAGACCAGCGGCCATTTGCTGTGGTTTTTGATCCCCACACTGCACTAAAGACAGGTTCTCTCGCAGCTATTTCAACATCGGAAGGATGAGGACACATTCTCATCCTTTTTGCTGGTCGGGGAGAGCTTTCATCTTCATCCTCCCTCTCGTACACTGAGACTGATTCAGGGTTATCGTTAAGGTGTGGGATTGCCAGCCGTAACACAGCACAGTCGTTGTGGGTGAGAGTACACAGAGCCAATGATCCATTAAATACCTCGTCTTGATCCAATTGATACAGGCAGAGCTCTCCTATTTCGTACATGAAAATATACCCCCAGCTACCACTCAGGCCATATGGTTCCAAAGACCACTCTTCCTGCAGAGTGTCGAACGGAGGCCTTTGTACCTTGCATAGGTAATATGTTGATTTCTTCGGGGCATCCAATTCACGGAGCGTATGCCTGAAGACGGTTACTGGGGCTTCACACAGAAGAGACGTACGTCTTAGGTGACCTGAGGCCTGTTTTTCATCCATTGTTGTTGGTGAAGTTTGATCATCATCTGCAGAGTATGTTACGATAGGAATTCCGATCTCAGATGAAGAAGTGTGCAGGGCTTCGCCCCCCCCGAGACACCTCAGCAAAGCCGCAGACACATTAATTCAATAGACAGGGATGTGAATTTTCAGAGACAATGTTCAACACTTTGGGTCAGGAAGGAGCACAGTCCTCTTGATTACTTTGAATACAGTCCGTGTGAAGACTTTGTCTGAGACAATTCACAATAAACAGTGACATGTCTGAGGTCTGATCACCTATTCATTAAACAGCGGATGTGTATTGACTGAGACAATGCTCGACACTTTGGGTCAGAAAGGAGCACGGTCAGCTTAATTACTCTGACTACAGTCAGTGTGAAGACTTTGTCTGAGATAATACACATGAAACAGCTGCGCATGTCTGCCTTAATTCAATAAACAGTGACATGTCTGAGGACTTAATAACTTTTATTTTTTCAGTTTCTTGAGACGTTTAACATAGACCACACCTACAGGATACAACCTCTGGCTCTGGCCAAGTGGGATGAGGAGAAAACTGTTTTCTCTAAATCCTAAATAACTATTGCTCTAAGATGAAAAAAAGAAGCTTAAGGTAACTAAAATTATCATCCATTTTACCAAATGGAGTCTCTCATGATTCCATACAAAGTCTTTTACCTGTAGAATCCATTTCTACAGCTGCAGCTTCTACAGTTACTTTTTAACTATTTTTTTTCAGTTCATTTGTTTCTCTGTTTTTAGATCATCTCTACAAGTTGCTGGTGCAGATTAGATTACTCAAACATTTGAGCAGAGGAAGAAAGGTTCTGTATCTACTTTTTGTCTTCCTTGTTTTGTAGATGTAAAAACATCCATCTAAATAACCCCTGTGTTAAAAAACAAAATGAAATCTAAAAAACATACAATTAGAAAGATTTGCTTCCTTGTGATGACAACATCCGGTTAATGACCATATCCGGTTACGCTACCAGAAGTCCCGCCACCGGAAGTCCCGCCCACCTGTCAATATTTTCATACCTCGTTTGATTGAAGGGTGTACATATAGTGTGTAACATATTCTTATTTACTGAGATTCACCTGTAATGCATAACGTTAGAAATTCATGTGTGAAAACACCATGTTATTGCAACCCAGGAGACACTGGTAGACATGTTTTTATTTTCCTCATCCTGATGCTTTTGAGGTTTTTTTTTAACAATCTCTACACCACGGGAAGGTCAGCATCACCGTTAGAAGTTAAGTGACTTACAAAGACACTTCAGCAGGTTCTGTGATTGAACAATGATTCTATAATCAGTACACATTTATACCACTGGTACATTTTGCTCTGAAACTGGGGAGCAGACTCCTCCACCCCTGAGAGTCATTAGATGTAATTTAAGTGACTATTTCACTTGCTAACCACACTGAAGAACCATTTGAATAGATAATATGTGCTTGACATACATATGACTTTCACATAGTAAGTCTTAAAAATGTTTTAACAAATGTTGATGGAGCGCCTCATCTTACTTTAAAGGCAGAGTCAGCCACCCAATGAAGTAAGCTCATTTCAAGCACTTGTAATCAGCATTTCATTCTTTTGGATCCAGTTGCGGCAAAGGGCCACTTGTACTGAGCCAGGTTCTGGTGGAGGTTTCTTCCTGTTAAAGGGAAGAGTTTATATGTTCT
The DNA here is from genome assembly GCA_036173005.1 of Crenichthys baileyi. Classification (NCBI taxonomy): domain Eukaryota; kingdom Metazoa; phylum Chordata; class Actinopteri; order Cyprinodontiformes; family Goodeidae; genus Crenichthys; species Crenichthys baileyi. Next base: position 51,392 of record JAHHUM010001200.1, read on the forward strand.
TTTTTTCTAGGTGAAATGACTAAAGGAGCTACATCCATTAACATTTACTTTTCCTTCCCATAGAAAGGACTCCTGGATCAGTGCTTCTTGTTCTCTTTGTGTCTCTGCTCTGATCTCTCAAACCCCCCAGTCGGTCGTGGCAGATGGCCGCTCACACTGAGCCTGGTTCTGCTGGAGGTTTCTTCCTGTTAAAAGGGAGTTTTTCCTCTCCACTGTCGCTACATGCATGCTCAGTATGAGGGGTTGCTGCAAAGTCAACCCCAGTGACTGTCCACTGTCTCTACATGCTCATCCGGGAGGAGGGAATGCTGCAAGTCACTGACTGGATGCAATCTGCTGGGTTTCCTTAGATAGAAAAACTTTTATCCAATTTCAATAAATAACAGAATCTGACTGCACTGTTCAATGATTAGGATTAATTGGAATGTATGTACCTGACATTTGTGAAGTGCCTTGAGACGAGATGTGTTGTGAATTGGCGCTATATAAATAAACTGAACTGAACTGAATTGAAAGGGGAGTTTTCCTTTCTGCTGTCACAACAAGCACACTTAATATGAAGGATTGCTGCAAAGTTAAAGACTCAAAGCAATTGACTGTCCGCTATTGCTAATTTCTTGTCCAGAAGCAGTGAATACTGCAAGTCAGTGACTCGATGCAGTCTGCTGGGTTTCCTTTGATAGAAAAGAAAACAGTCAAAATAAGAGAAAAGTACTCAAGTTGGAATCAAAAGGAAGAGTTGGTCAAACTCAAAATGTAACTCCAATGGGTTAGATTTGGACAAAACCCCTCTTTTCCATTTTCTACTTCAGCCAGGCAGAGGTGCTAGCTAGGAGTTAGTTGTGTGTGTGTTCATTCATCTCCCTATCCCTGACATATTTCAGAGGGGAGGTGCACAAGCCGCTAACCACCCATGAATACAGATGAGGTGCTTGGTGTGATCTGGCTATGAGTTTGTGACGAGGCTCAGCAGAGAACTAACTCACCACATAATGAGTGATCCTTATCGGCACAGCAAGATCAACACAAGTTTAAGTAAAAACTCAGTCCCCGCTCTCTATCCACATTGAAAGCGCTGGGAGAAACTTTGTGTGTCAGAAAAGGAAGGAATTCATGTTCTCCAGCCCATCTTATGAATGCATATTCTTCAGCCCATCCTAAGGGTGTTTTTATTTTTAATTATTAATAACCATGCATCTGCTCTCTCAGGCTTTGTAATGACAACGTAATAGCCACTTTTCAACAGGGGCAACATATAATGATAGGTGACTAACATCAGTTACTTTACATGGAATCAAATTTAGCATTACATTTTAAAACAGCTATTTTTGGAGCTGCTGTTGAGACTTGCATGTCCATACCTCAGAATATAAGAGATGCCTCCAGGGGAGCTCTTACATTTGTCTGTGCTCATGCATAGAACGGCTTTAGGAATGCCAATTACCTGACCTTCTTGTAGATCCTTGATCGTGTTCTGGAAGGGTTGCTAGTGGGTAATTCTAATGTGCTATTGTTGGACTCCCCATCTGAATCCAATTAGTGCGTTTTTGATAAATTTTTGATTAATTTTTAACCATGTGTTAAAAACATGTGTTTAAATGTGCCAATTACATTTAAAGAGCACAATTTCCAGATAGAATTTGTAATTTTCATTGTATGCAGTTTTTAGGTTAAATAAGTCCTGTTTATGAAACTGTTTTTGGATTCGTTGATAGTACAGGTTTCTGGAGGACATGTTGATACTTTTCCATACCCTACTCCAGTCCCGATTAGGGCCAAGGTCGCCAAAGTCTGCTGTCCCTAAAGAACGCAATGCCAGTGTAAGAGCAATATTGTACTATTTTATAGAGTCTAGAAAGATGACCACCAAATCTAGTTGGTGTGGAGAGCAATTTATTAATAGGGAGGAAAGACAATGGGCTGTGTAAGGGAGTACCAAGTGCTTTAAGAACAGACTGTAGTTGTAAATAAAAAAAAAAAGTTGGGCGAGGCAAACTGTATTTGGTGCACAACTCAGTATAAGGTAGCAGACCATTATGACCCCAAAGAACAGAGACACCCTCGTCCTCCCAAGCAGTAAGTACGTTTCAGTGGTTGTTTATTTGCCTTGAATCTGCTGTTCCCAAAAATCAGGATCCCGTGGTCTTATGGGTGTAATGTGTGGGAAAATTAGTTTCACAACGTTGCCAGACACCTGAATAGTTTTTAAAGTCTTATTAACAATCAGGAAGCTGGATCTGGACACACTCGTCAAGGGAATCCGGAGCTCTAAGCAGGAGAAGATTAGATTAGTGGCAGGATTGAACTCAGGAACAGAATTAACTTTGAATGAAGCCACTAACCTTTTCAGTGAGCGCTTGGTCTGGAACGAACTCCTGACTGACGTGGACAGCCTTGGGTGAAGTCCGACGTTACTTCCGTGTTTACGGAGTTTACTCCGGAGGTACTTGGAGGTACGGGGAAAATCCGTGGAACGGGCGGGGGTCATACACAAAAGATCAGAGAGAGGAACCAAGTTAGGAGGAGCAGACTTAACTCGTGGTCGGGGTGAGCAGGCGAAGGTCGAGATCCGTGAGTCAGATGATTGAACAAATCCGAGGAGGGCGAGGACTGGAGACGAGAATCCAAAATCCAGAAGGAGGTTCGTAATCCGTGAAGCAGATGACTGAACAAGTCCAACAGGGGCTGAGGCAGGAGACATGAGAACAAAAACCAGAAGCAGGATCGTAACGAGGAAGGCAAGAAGAGACATGAATGCTGGACAACTACTTGGCAAAAAACGTTCATAAATCTGGCACTGAAGCCGTGGGAGAGTGGACCTTAAGTACTGAAGAGAACAGGTGACTGTTATGTCACTGATTAATGTTTTCTGTGACGGGCGGGGAGAAACAATGAGGACATGATAAACTGTGACATGACTTGACTGGGGCATGGATCAGACGTGATTCATGACAATGGGAAGAGACCACCGTAAAGCTTTCCAGCTTTCAACCATACTTTAATCAAGCGCAAAGTTATAGAGCCATAAGTGTCATATCTGGAAGTGTGGGGGTGCAGATTCAGAAATTGATTACGAGAATGGGGACTGACCAAACTCTCTTCTAACTCATGCTTCATACCTGTGGATTAGAACAAAACCAGAATGAAAGCCCCATTCCAAAGTTTGAAGTTTGGAAGGTAGAAACCGCTGTTCTTTCCTTCACACTGCATTGTATGTAGTTTAATCCATGACAGTTTTCTATTCTATACATATCTAGCTAATTGAAGTTTTAACAGGGAAGAGATAGAGGTATCATTGAACTGATAAAGTTCACCATGGGCAGTATGTTATTTTAATATACTAAAACTCTTCTGCAAAGTGAATTAAATTAAGTTAAGACCATCTTTCCCAAAGGATCCTGACCGCAGTTCTGTCAAAGAAATGTTTTATTATATATTTTAAACTATTAAACTACAGGGACAAGAGGAGAGACCTGAGCATCAGTCATAGATTGCTTTAACAGCAACAGTGCTGATTTTTGCTCATTTATTTTTTAAACTTAATTTTTTCCATATTTATCAAATGTAGTCAAAAAATTCGGCATACAGTTAGTAATGTCATTAATATAAAGTAGAATGTCATCCACGTAGAGAGAAATCTGATAATGGATATTATTAATGAAAACAGACGGAGACCTCAACAATGATATAGAAGCTTGAGCTAAAGGTTTCAGTGACAAAGCAAACAGTAAAGGGGCTCAGAGGACAGCCCTGTCTTGAGCCTGTTGAAATGTGGAAGGGTGGAGACTTCTACCTGTAATCACTGCAGCAAATTGATTTTTATAAAGCACTGTAATCATATTAATAAATGATAGCCCAAGGCCTATATGTCAAAGCAGGGACCAAAGAAAAGGCCATTTCAAGCATTCAAAGGCTTTCATAGCATCCAGGGACAATACGGCAAGGGCCAGGTTTGCGTCTCAAACTTTGTATATCACATGTAGCAGTTTTTGAACATTATCTGAAGCTTGAAGTCACAAACCCTATTTGATCACAATGCACCAGTTTTGTAATATATCTCTGCAGTCTTTTAGCCAATACATTCACTTAAATTGTAATGTCTGAATTCAACAATGAAATGGGCTTGTAGCTGGAACATTCCATAGGGTCCTTGCCTTTCTTAAGAAGGGACATTAATGTAGAACTTCCATCTCTGAGCAGGTTTCCTTAAGCAGGTGGAAAACCAAATCAAATTCAACAACAAGGGGCCTAAAAAAGACCAAAAGTTTTGCTAGAGCTTTGGGGGTATCCCATTAGTACCAGGGAATTTGCTCCCGTTCATCTCCTTTAAGACCATTTTACATTCCTCCAAAGTAACAGCATGCTATAAATCAGCTGACTCATTACCAGAAAGACAAGGTAGTTGAATTGAGAGTTGAAAGTTGTCACATGATTGAGAAAAAAACTATAACTGGGCTATGTAATGACTGATAAAAGGGAGCAAAAGTACAGTACACCACCTTAGAGTTGGTCTACAAAGCTCCATCATCAGATCTAACAAAAAAATATCAGCAATGCGTTTATCACACCTAAAGTCTTAAAGCCAACAGAAAACTCAGTTGTCAAATTTTCATCTTGCAAAGGAGACAAATTAAATGGCCACCTAAGTGCCTTTTTTAGTGCCAAAGAGAAGGATTGCTGAGCAAAGAAAAGGTTTGTGATCAGACCATGTAACTGTTATGTAAACTGCATCATGAACTTTAGAAATGAGTCTACTCAACGCAAACAGAAAATCCAAACTTGAAAATTATGTGTCTACCCGAGAAAAATGAGTAATCCTTGAGAGAGGGATTCAACTTCCAAATATAAATCATGCCTGTATCACTAGCCCACTGCTGCAGACCCCGGAATACTAAATGTTGGTCCCTAGTTTCTAAAACTCTGGGTCAGTCCATGTTGTCTCAGACTGCATTAAAATTTGCTCATGTGACAGCACATTAAGTGTCCCACCAGGGATAAAAACAATCTGGGCCACTGCTATAAAACTTTAAAGGATGCATACCATGCTGTCACCAGGGCTACTTTGGGACTTTCTGACCACTTTCTGGTCCACTTCCTGGCAACCTACTGGCAGATATTAAAAGCTTCCAAATCTGTGGATCAGACAGTTAAAAAGTGGACTGATGAGTCAAAGGCCTGCTTTGGCCAGGACTGCACAGATTGGACCGTTGTTGAAACTTCAGCCAGTGAAAACAAAGAAGGCCTCAGGACCTTATAATGTCTCCCATCATGCCTGAAAGCCCGCGCCGACCAACTGGCACCCATTTTCACTGAGATCTTCAAGTCACTGAAGCTGTGTGTCCCTCCTGCTTCAAACACTCCAACATCATCCCAGTACCCAAGAAACCCACCATCACAGGATTAAATGTCTACAGGCCTGTTGCCCTGATGTGTGTGGTCATGAAATCCTTTGAGCAACTGGTGTTGAAGCATCTGAAGGACATGTGTTAACAAATCAATACCAGGTGCTGTAACTGTCTGGGAGTCACTCCACAGTCTTTCTGACTCCTCCAAAGCATCCAAGCTGACCTCTACACTGTTTACCCTTATTAGCATGTTAGTTAGCTTCTCTTAAGAGACTAATACTGCTTTTTGCATATTCAGCGATTGAATGTCAGAAAAGTCAGAAAAGTTATTTGTTTGATCCTCTAAAATCATTGTCTGCTTCTCTGATACTTCTTTTAGAATCTGCATTACCTTTGCATCTGGTTGGGGAGGCAAGGATAACAAAATCCTTGCCTACACAGACAGTGTGCAGACTAGGAGGAATGAAAAATACATTATAGGTATTATTGACACACAGTGGCTTATTTGCAGTGAATCACATTTGACAGAGGTACATAAGAACAGTTTTGTCTTTGTCTGGTGACACTCATTTTCTGTTCATTTTGTGTCTCAAAGCTATGAAGCTCAAACATAATTGGTTTGTCCACTTCACTGAAAGTCTAGATGGTTGGTCTGTGCAAGTTATTCTAATGACAATTGCCTTTTATTTTACTATTCTTACTTTCTTGCAATCTCAATATTAATCAAACTTATATTTTGGCTGAAGTCAACTTTAATTTGTTAAAGGATTTCAAGGCATCTGTGTATTTAAACGTGTTTTACACTTCTAGTTAATGGAACTGCAATGCCAGTGCTTCACTTGGAAAAGATTTTCCTTCAATGTTCCTTCAACAACATCTATTATTGCAATAAATAATAAGTACCAACTAGTTAACTTTTTACTTATATTTTTTAGCAAAGCTGTTTTATTAAAGGGGACCTATTATGCAAAATACACCTTTTCATCGTTATAATACTTCCATTAGGGTCTCTAATGCTTCTACACACAGTCCAAACGCAAAAAAAAAAAAAAAAAACATTCATCTGAGCTGTGTAATTGTGACGTGACAGTTACACTGGTCCTTAACAATGTTACACACACTTTACACTGGCTACCCTCCAAGGCAGATGTTCTGTTGCTGGCTGGAAAGACCCACGTGTCCATGCACATTCTGCCGCTGTAGGAAAACAAAGTTTCGTGGCTTTATTTTATTTTTGAGGGCAATGTTCCAGTCACATTGCCGAAGACAGTACTAGTTTGCGCGAATCACTTCACCATGGACTGCTTTGAGAACACACATCAGTACGCGTCAGGATTTGCAGAAAGACTTAGACTGAATAAAAAAATCAGTCACTACTGTTCCTGGCAAATCTGCAGATAAAAGAAATGTAAATACTTGCTGTGTCTTATAAGTTTTCGTTACGCTTTCACGTGTACGAAGTACTGATTTGGGGGAAATACAGCTAATTTCCAAATTGTCCAGAAGCACTGGACAATTTGTCCAGTGCCACTTTTTTGAGCTCATTCGGCTCAAAAAAAGTAGGAACTGAGGAGGGGAAATCTCATTATCTGGGAATGATTTTGTGCAAAAAATGTAATCAGCATGTTTTGTATACCCCATTGACCTATCCCAAATGTTTAAAAGGAAGTATAACAGGTCACCTTTAAGTCAGAGAATTCTGTCCACTGCAAAAACAAATAGTTTACCCTATTGATATCAGCGATTCTAACTTATGTTGATTTCATCTGAGATTCAGCTCTATATTATTTGGTTTTTTAAAAGGAACCTCATGCAGTCTGAGAGGAGGTGTTATTTCCAGATCAAACAAAGGTGACACCCAACTTGGGCTTTAAATGATTTAATTTTATCAGTGGGTGCTGAACTACCGCTTATTGGTTTTGGCCAAAAATATTGTCACACTTTGATTGGCTTTATTTTTTCTGATCTTTTTCAGAAAGAACCCCATACCTTTAAAAAAAAGGTCAGCAATGTTGAAAGTGGTTTTGAGCATATAGTGTTTTTCTTAGTATCAGTATCAATTAAATGTTTGTGCTAGTAAGAGTGGAGAATATGCTTTGAGGAATAGAAAACGCTTTTCACAAAGACGCATTTCTGTGCAGTCTTGGAAATTGCAGGAAGTTTAAGAAATTATCTATAAAGACTGACCAGGAGACCTTGATGTGTGTTGCATGGTGATTTGACTCTGTATGACTGTGTGAGTGATCAGGGATGACTGTGTCTCTTTGACTGTATTAATGAACATGCTTAATGAATGCCGACATGGAGTAGCCTTAAAAATAAAGCCCAACAGGCACAAATTCTAAATAAGTCAGTGTATTTGTATGTTTTACTTGCATCAATGTGACAGGGTCTCTGTGAAACTGTGGGTTTGTTTGCAGGAGCTCATTTGTGTTCCGCATTCTGTTTATATTTTCTCAACAGATAAGCTCTTTTCTACAGGCTTGAACTCTATTTAGGCTGCTCTGTGTCAGCATGTTAATGTGTGTCTATTTGTGCGAGCACATCTGCATTGCTAAGCTAATTGAAAAGTGCCTCTATTGTAAACAAGTAGCAAATAAAGCAAGCGCATTTCTTGTGGCACTGGGGCTTTATGTGTTTTGAGTGCATGTGCATGCATTTAGGTAAAACCAAACTCATTCGGAATTGAATTACATCTCTCATCCACTCTTTCTGCTCTTCCATTCTTCCTCATCGCGCCACCCGTTTTTCTCTGGTTTTTATTTGCTTCATTTAAGTCTAACGCAATTGAGAACTGTTACAGGTCAAAATAACCATAATTAGAATTTAGACTGATTTAACTAAAACTGACATTACTGTCTTGTATTGAGAAATTAAGTAAAGCATTAAAACAATTTTGGTCACCAAATATAAATCATTCAGATTTTGTCGAACTTATCAGCAACAGTTTCTTTACCTGTAGTTGCGTCAATCATTTAAAAAAAAAAAAAGTGAAGAAATGGGGTGCAGCGCATTGCGTAGGTACATTGTGTGAGCCATATATGAAGTCCTCAATGCAGCCATCCCGGGTTCAAGTCCCGACCCCAGCGGCCTATGCTGCACTTTTCCCTCTGTCCACCCCTCTTCCATTGTGCCTCCTTCAGAAAAGGCCACTAGTGCCACAATAAAAATGTGAAGTAATTCTCAGAGTGGTGGAAAACTGAGATTCTAAAAGCTCATTGCAACATGCCTTCTTTTTATTAAAGCTCAGGGAGCTCTTATTAGAAAACAGCCATTTCCTTCTCAGAAAAATAGCTTGCAGGTGGAAAAAAGAAAAAAAAAAAAAAACCCGAACTAGAACATCCAACCATCCAAACTACTTCATCCTGAAGACAGCCCAAAAGATGTTTAAGTGGTCTTGAAAAACCCTGAAATCTCAGGCTACAACAAGAGGTTGTTCTTACTTACTGGACTATACATTGTCCTGATATCACCAAGGGACAATTCACATGCCAAGTGAATGCAATTATAAACCCTCTGTAATGAACAAGACAGAAGGACCCAAAATTTCAGCCTGAGACACAAAGCAGCGTTAAAGGTTTAGTCAAAGCTCTGAAGCCAGAACACAGGAGGCCACCCTCCGGGTACCAGGATTCACTGGAAGCAGAGAGGCAGGTTAGTGACTTGAAGGAGTTCTGGCAAAAATACGCGAGTCTCAAAAAAGGCAGCTAACCTTCCCAGAATCCGATCAGGGATTCAGTAGTAGTTCCTGAGCCAGGTGATGGCTCAGCAGGAACCGATCAGGGCTGATAATGCGGCAGGCACACTTGCAACAGCTGGATTGCCGACAGGGAAGATCCAAAACTCGGTGGTCGAGGGGCAGAAACTGAGTTAGAAACCAGGGAGGCAGGCTCAGGCAGACATATCCAGGGGCGAGGCAGGAGGTTTAGGTCGAGAGGCAGAAACAAGGTTGTAATCCAGAGGTGAGAGACATCCAATGAGGACCAGGCAAATCTACGTGGTCAGGCAATGAAGGAATGCTGGATATCTACTCACACTGGGCTTTCAAAAGTCTGGCACCATCTGCATGACAGAGAGCTGCATATAACTGCTGAGAAACAGGTGAGAGGCATGAAGCTGATGAGTTGCAGGGCAGCAACGAACAGGTGGAGCAGATGAGCTTGATTGCTGGCAGGGAGAGCAGATGAGGAAAACAGCATGCAGACGGGCCAGAATCATCACACCCTCAGCAGGGCTGACTCTGTGCTAAAAAGTGATTTAAACCCACACTGAAACACATCCATGATGTTATATTCATCAATAAAGGATTTTAACTGTGAATAAAAAATTTTCTCCAAGATTTTTGATAGTAGGAGAAGCTTAGAGATGGGTCTAACTTTCCCCAACACAGTCGGATTAAGGCGAGGTTTCTTTAACAGGGGGTGCACCACAGCATGTTTGAAATTAGCAGGAACTACACCAGATAACAGACTTCTGTTAAAAAGGGGAAGAACCAAGTGCTTAAAACAGGGGAACCCTCTCTAAAAAGAATGGTGGAAGAGCATCACATGGAGAACAACAGAGCCACATCCTCTAAAAATGAAAGTCACAGGCTCAAAGTGATTAAAACAGCAAATCAAGGAACGCACACAAGGGTGAGAGTGTGGGCGTAAGATGAGAGCCTTTATGTAGGTTACCTTATCAATAAAAAAACTGCATAAAATTATTACACGATAGAGGAGAGGCTTCAAAACAAGAAGTCTGTGGAGCATTTAGAAAAGTGTCAATGAATTTACTCCCTAACCCCCACAGAGAACAAGAGCTGCAGTACAACGAGCTGCAATCCCGCGCACAGTCCATTATTGAACGCACTACAGGGCAGCTCAAAGGTTACAGGTGCTGCCTGAACAGGGGTGGAGGTTTCCTACTGTTCACCTCACAGAAGGCATGTTGCACAGTGCTAGCAAGTGGCTTGCTGCACAATGTAGCAAACCTTCGTGGTGTGCCTCTGCTTTATGTGTCCACAACGACTGAAGCATTATGTTTTTTGTTGCAGGAGGGACTTGTGCTCTTTACCAAATGTCAAACGCTTATGCATGACTACCTATAACCTTATTATAGAGTTATAATGATGAATATTACTGTTGGACTTTCAAAACGCTACTTGTGCTATTATTAAGAAATCAAAATCTTTTTATTATAATTTTTGTAATTTCATTTTCAGTCCCGTCATCCAAAATGGATGGGCTGTATTTATGTTTGAACCATGCATTAATCAAATTAAACTCAAGAGCAGCTGAATTAATCTGTGAAGGCTGCTCAGTAATTCTTAAACAAACACAGAACAACCCTCTGCCCTTTATTATTTCAAATACTGCCACTGAAAGGTAATTAGGCCTTCATCTACATGATATCACACCTCATACTTTCTGCTTCATCTTCCAACAGCAGACAACTCAAACTATTCTGATGAAACCTTGACTATGTGAAAGTTTAATTGTGGGAAAATTACACTACGGAATGTCAAAAGGAGCCTTTGTCAGCTTAACTTCCTTTATTTATATAGAAGAAAGGCACATTTGACTTCTGAAGTAATGTTATTTGATTTAAACTGTAGAATATCAATTAAAACTTACTTTGGTGAAAAAGAAGGAATAAGGAAACTATCACCTTAGGGTTAAAGTGATCGGCATTAGGGTTAAATGATAATTAATGTATTAATTAATTAATTGTTGTTAATTGGATGTTTTAAGAATAACAGCAAAACAGACTTTACAAATGTCTGAAGTTGCCGACTTTCTGTAGAGTCAATCACCACAGACCTCCAAACGTCGTGTGGCCTTCAGATGACCTCAAAAACAATGCAAAGAATGCTTGAATGGGTTTCCATTGCCGAGCAGCTGCATTCAAGCCACACATCACCAGGAGCCATGCAAAGCATGAAATCCAGTGGTGTAAATTATGGCGCCACTGGACTCTAAGGGTGTAATCACACCTGCCACTTTTGATCACTTTTGACCACTTTCAAACGGACCAGATTTCGTTTCTCCCTTTGGTTCAGACCTTTTGTGCAGGTTTGAATACCCTCAAGCAAACCCTGGTCCGGACCAAACAACCGGACCGAGATCCACTTTTTTTAGGGTGGTCTCGGTTTTCCTTAAACAAACTCTGGTGTGGTTTGCTTCTGGTGTGAATAACAACCAGCCTCGATCTGACCCAACTAGAGAAAACATACATCTCTCTGGACTTAACAAGCCACTGTGAACATTATACTGAAATCTTACCTGAACTGCGCTCTGTTGCTTAGCAACACTGTAGCCTGCATGTTTTAGCTCGGTGCAGAGCACAGCGTCTCCTTCGGCTTGCAGCAGGCATTATCCAACGGGGTTCCAAAATTGTAAATAGAACATTATGTGTTGTATAGAAAATATGTGTTGAGCAGCTCTTGACTCTCACAATGATACTGCAGCTGTAATAACGGCACAAATATGCAGAACAGACGGCCTGCATGACTTCCACAGCTGTTTTTCTTCATTTTGTGGTCTGTGCTCTGTCCCTCCACCTTCATTTCTGTCCAATGGGAGCAATGATCGTCACCCTCATGGCTTTGTTTACTTGCAAGGAGTACAATGTGAAAGCAAACCACACAATAAATGAATAAAATAATGTCTGCTTTTGGTCTGGAACAAACAAACCAGACTTTCCTGGTGTGAATACACCATAAAGCAGTGCAGGTCCATTCTCAAGAGCTTCTCCATCTTGCAATCTTATGGACGACTCTGGGTTTGGCGGTTTCCAGGAGAACGGTGTTTGTCTGACTGTATTGTGCCAAGTGTAAAGTTTGGTGGAGGGGAGATCACGCTGTGGAGTTTTTCAGGGCTTGGCCCCTTGGTGCCAGTGATAGGAACTTCAGTATACCAAGAGATTTTGGGCAATTCCTTGCTCCCATTGTTGTGGGAACAGTTTTGGGGATGGCCCCTTCCTCTTCTAACATGACTGTGTACCAGTGCACAAAGCAAAGTCCATAAAGATATGGATAAGAGAGTTTAGTGTTGATGACCTTGACTGGCCTCTACAGAATCCTGACCTCTACCTGATAGAACACCTTTGAGACGAGCCAAGCCTTCTTGTACAGCACCAATCTATGACTTCACAAATGTGTCTTTGGGAGAATGATCAAAAATTCCCATAAACACGCTCCTAAACCTTGTGGACAGCCTTCCCAGGAAAATTAAAGCTGTTATAGCTGCAAAGGGTGGACCAATGTCATATTGAACCCTATGGATTAAGACTGGGTGTTTAAATTCATTCAAGGCAGGTGAAAAAATACTTTTGACAATATAGTGTATGTATATATAATACTGTAAAACATGATTTCCTCTGGCTCTGCCTTGCAGTATGCCTGTGATGGACAGAGAGCTCTAAGTCACATAAAGCTGTATTATAAGTATAAAATCTCCAAAATGAGGAAATTTGACAAAACAGTTTTGCTGAAATGGATTCTGATACATTTATTTGTTTATGGGAAGTTTAAAACCTGCTTATTTGTCACCACTGTCTAGCTTCAAAAGCCATGAGGTATCTAAAAATACTATCCAAGATCACAGAAAATCAATGATCCACAGGCCAAATTGCAACTCAATCAAAGTATTTGACAAAAGTAGTGGGGTAATAAATATTTGTATAAGAAAGTCCTCAATGACTACAGACTTGTTGCCCTTACATCCCACGTCATGAAGGTCCTAGACAGACTCCTGTTGGCCCACCTGAGTAAGCAAGCAATAAACTATCAGGAACCCCTTCAGTTTGCTTATCGCGATGGAGTTGAAGATGCCATTATACACCTGCTTCAACAAACCAATTGTCACCTACTCAGAATCTTTGATTTCTTCAGTGCATTTAACACAATTCAACCTGATTTGCTATGTCAGAAACTCCAGGTAGAGGCCTCAACAATCTTCTGGATCAAAGACTACCTGACAAACAGACAAAGACTACTTGACAAACAACCCTTCAGTCTCACAAACATAGTTTCTGGGGCTGAAAGGTCGTGTGTCTAACCAGGTAGTCAGCAGCAGAGGAGCACTACAGGGGACTGTACCATCACCGTTCCTTTTTACTCTGTATACCTCAAACTTCCAGTACAAGACAGACTCCTGTCATTTGCAGAAACAATCATTTCATCTTGAACGGGAATAAGACAAAAGAGGATTTTAAAAGAAACAATAGGGCAAACATGAGTAGAGGTGGTGGAGGAATATGAATACCTCAGTGTTCACCTGGACTACACACTAGAGTGGAGATGCAACTGTGAAGCCGTCTACAAGAAGGGACAGAGCAGACTGTCCTTCTTGAGGAATCTTAGGACCTTCTGTCTTTGCAGCAAGATGCTACATATCTTCTATAAGTCTGTTGTGGAGAGTGTGATCTCTTCTGCTTTTTCATCATCCTCTGCTGGGGTAGCAGCATCAGAGCCAGGACTTCCTAAAAAAGGCTCCATACACAAGCTCTCAAAAGAAGGCTGGCATTGGTATTCCCCAGTGGGGACTTCTATCTGGAACCTCTGGAGATCATTGTGCAAAGATAGATTTTCTTCATAAAATGTAGAACACTGTGGAGAACCCTGAGGCATCCTCTCATGAGGACTGTTGTACAACAACAGTGTCTTCCCCAAGCCCTCGCCACTCAGAGGCTTCTTCAGATCTGCTGTAAGACAGACCGCTACAGGAGATCCTTACCTGCAAACCCCCCTACCTTTCACAAACACCCAAATAATGCCTCCTCCTTCATACACCGCCATCAGCATCACACTATCAGGCTCTTTGTGAAGAAACCTGCAGAGCTACAACAACATTTAATTTCCCTTAGGGATTAATAAAGTATTTCTGAATTTGAATTTAATTGTATTATGATAAATTTCATGAGGACAACAAAAAAGATACTCGAGAGATTCCATAAGATCTCACTTGTACCTAAATTGACTGGAAATGTCAACAGTCAAGTTGTTGAACAAGGTTTTGTTCATATGTGAAGCGCCACGGCAAAACCAGGAACAAGTCGGCAGAGCACAATTTCTGAGAAAATGGTTATTTTCATTTTATTGCAAAATGTGCGAGTTGAAATTATGAAGTATCCACTCAATTCTTAAATAACAGTTTTGGAGGTTTTTAAAATGGTAAATTTTTTTATATTTAAACTCGGCTTGTTTTGGAGATTAAAACCAGTTCGTAATTTTACATTTTGGGAAGGGGAAAAATCCTCAGCTCTCTTCTGTAGCGGCTTTTGTTTGGCTCCGCGCCTGGCTTTTGTGTTCTGCTTGTCGACCAAATATTAACCACAGCCCCGTGCTTCAAGAAACCTCGTGGCTACTTATAACAGCCCTCATACGAAAAAAATTATGTATTTCTTCACGATGGACCAAGCTCTGACGTGAGAGATGGCAAACGAACTGAATCGCGGCTGTTACAGCGCTTCGCTGTGGGGCAGTACATGTTCCACAGTAGTACCGTCGCCCGGACCCTTCAGATTCTGAATCGGAAGAGATGAAACGGAAGATGATAGCGACTGCATTACTTTAGGAGAACATTCTAGTTTGCAGCTGTCTTTTCAACCAAGACGAGGATGACCGAAGAGAAAGCTTCGGACCGCGGCTGATGGAGCTAGAATGTAAGATATCAGAAGCTATTGCTATCCCACAACATTGAGGAAAACAACGAGACAGTGAGATGGAGAAGATACGTAATCTTGACTGTAAATTTGATTGTACGGAGACCCCAGAAAGGAGAATAACTCTTCACTTGGCGGACACCAGCCTCCTGTACCCGCAAACTTTCTCCAGAGATCATGTACAATCATAACGGATGGATTCTTTAGCAGCAGAAAGGGAGTGGCAGGACATGAGAATAATGCGACATCTTGAAGCAAAACCGGCGTACGCTAGAAACTTGAGCAATGACCACATCCACCACGACAAGACACCATGGAAAAGAAAACACGCCAGGACAACGTATTGTCCATCGGAGGCATCGAAGTCTGCCGGAATACCCCTTTCAGTGTCTTATGGGGTGAGTTTGATAACTTTTTGTATAAAACTATTTTAAATCATGTACTGAAGCGGACAAATCACGTAAACCTGACCACAGCCAAATATTAAAATCAGCTTGAGTGAGGTTTGGTGTTTGGTATTTTTAATCTAAGCTTGAGGTAGTGTTTCCTTTTTCTTCCCCCTGGGCTGGAGGTTTCGGTGGTCACAACAACAGTTTTTTGGGTAGCGTAGATACACGAGTTTAGCTGGCACAATCACTGTATCCCCATGTGAAAATTAACTTGAGAGCGGGGTTGTATTTTCAATCTAAGCTTGAGATAGGCTTTTTGTTCCCCCTGCACTGGGTGATCAGTGTTCACAAACGAAAGTTTTTTGGTAGCGTAGCTACATGAGGTTAGCATCTACTGTATCCCATTCACAATGTGAAAATCCGACTGATTTTTATGTTTTGGTTGAGATGTGCATTTTCTATAAAAAACTACACCAATATGCCAGAAAAAAGTGGTGTGTTGTCATACCACCAATTTTGTCAGGCACTTGTCGATGTAAACCATAAGCTGAATATGTCCTTTTGGTTTCCCCACTCAGAATCTGTAAAGCCACGTTGACTGACCCCCATCATCAGACACTTTGATGAAAACGGTGCAACAGACCCCGCTCAAGAAAAAGAGCCAGTGGCCACAGGATCCCCATTTCCATCAGCAGTGAGGCAACTTGCAGAGTTTTTGGAGTTCATAAAGAACTGCTGCCTGGTCGACATCCTGGCCACAGGGATTGGAATGTGAACTGCTACTGCCAACACATGTCTTTAAAAGGCCTCATCGGTGGCGTCTCTATATGAACTCTGCTAAGCAGCTTGGTATGTATACAAAAAAATATTTCTATAGAACAGTGAAATCTTTTCTAATGACCAGTGATGTAAACTTAATCAACAAATGTATCAAACCTGGTGAAATATTTTTTTCAGGTGAGCGGGCAGTTTGCAAATCAAGCTTCAAGGCGCTTTGGAACCGACCAGCTACTCCCACACATAAGAAGGTGTAGGCCACCGCACCGACCTCTCACCCCTGTCGTCTCTCGGCTCTAGGTACCCCTTGAGCCAACAGAATAATGACCTTCTTGTAAGAACTGCAAAGCACCCTTCCAGAGGAGAGGATAGACTGCAGCAGTCAAGAAGCAACAGGATCATCTTTCCTAGCTTGTTACAAAAAAATCAACGAGGGCCGTCTACAACGAGATGAGCTTGCTGCGCCCTGCAAAAAGACCTGTGACCGACTATCAGTTGTCCATCGGCCCCTTCCCCCACCTTCAAGTAAAAAGATCAGGATGCACTACAGCTTTGACTTTGCACAGCAGGGATTTGGTCCCAACATTGCACCTTTTTTTTCTTATAAAAGTATAAACATAAGACCCCTGCTTTAACGAAACACAGGCCTTTTTTTAATCTAATCCCTGTTTTTTTTTGTCCTCTGTCTTCATCAGATGCACTTCCCTCGAACCCACTGCCACCCTGGGCCAATGTACTTTCCTGACACCACAGAAATGTGGACTTTTCGTGGTGTCTCTTGTGAAGGCCTGCAGAAACAACTGGTGATATTTCCCTATTGATGAAGGCATGTCATCAGGGAAGGGGAGCAATGAAGTCATCAGCTATATGCAACCACTTCCTTCACTCATTTCGTGAGTTGGAGAGAACTGATGGGGCATCTTCATTGTGACCCCCCAACTGCACTGGGGCACAACACAAAAACTATTTTTATGCTGTGGTATGGCGCCTGGCGGGTTGCACACAAGCTTCACTCCACACTAAACATCCACTCCCTGATTGCTGGCCACACAACTTTTAAGTTTGCCCCAGACTGTGGCCTTGGGCTTATCAAAACAAGCATACAAGAGGACCAGGGTTGGAACATTGGGCAGATATCGCCAAAGTAAGTCTATTCTATCTGATAGAAAAATCGAAGAAGACGAAGAAAGTCATATGCATGGAAAACTAAAATGCTTATTTTCTATTATGGTCCTTCTGTGTACAGGTAGGGGGAAAACAGCTCGCCAGAAAGTCGCCCCTCCTCAACATCCCACAGCTGGTCGGAACCTGGAAGATGGCACGGTGTTAGTCAACACGTTTGACTGGCAGGCACACCTGAGTCTCCTACTTCCGAAAGTCCCCACAGATCAAGAGTTACCAGCACTTCAGGTATCTATTATGCACAGACTTCACCAGTCTGTATTCTTCTCAATAACAAAAGAGACATGCAATATTTTAATTTCTTTTGTGTGCTCTTTTATTAACAGCTTTGATTTTGCCAAAAGACCCCCCTGGTGTGGTCCTAGCTAGGACTCACCCCGCAATGACGCAGAGCCTGTTAGCTTTCAGCTCCTGTTTGACCCGGGAGTCTCTACGCCCCTGTCGTCTGTGTTTCTGCCTCCTCGACCTGGACCTGCACCCCTTCAAAGATTAGGCCATTCTGTTCCGATGAAGCGAAGGACATTACATGCCCCCAGCACACCACCTACAAGCACTACACAGAATAGGCCCCCACACAGAAGAGGATGATGGTGTGACACTGTGACATTGTGACGCTGTGTCTGTGACAATTTTGTAATTGGTTATATAAAGTTGTAAAGTAAAAATTACATTTGTGACATGATCAAAGTCAAGTTATTGCCCCATATTCTCTTCCTTGGTCCATAAAGTCAAGAGGTTCTTGCAGACATTAAAAATTTGATGGGTACATACAGCCCCCATTAAAGGCTTTTGTTGCAGCACCAGCCTCTTCTAGATTAACTCGTACTCAAAAGGTGTAAACTATTAGCACATAGCTCTAGTCATACCTGCACACATTAAATGAAGACTGATCTAAACAATATTTCTGCATGCTACAATAATCTTTGGACATTTCATATTACATATTAAGAAGAACTCACTCCTCCACATTATTTAGATATTTCTTGCTAATTTTGGCCTTGCTGTAGATAGGATTTCAAACTGGACCTGAGGCAGAACATTTAATAGACTGGAACTTTAAGTGAGCCTGATCTAAAAACAAGAGGAAACCCAACCAATCACCAGGATGCAGACATTAGGTTGCAGTCATGATGCAATATGCAGACATAAATAATCTAAAAAATAGATTGGAATGCAGTGTTGTAAATTATCTTTACATAGAAAAATAATACTATGAGTTCAGTGACAGAAGTCTTGCAGTCAGTTGGAGCTTCTGTTGACAAACAGTTGGGGGAGGTGGGCTATTCAAAGTTATTCAAATTAGCAGCTTTTGTCACTGCCCTGGTTTCAGGGAGATAAAACACTGAATCTTTGAGTACTGATTTCTCAGAAAAGTAGTCTGGTGAGTGCAGACATTCAGATGGTCATATCTTCTTCAATTCTTTTTTGATTTCCACAAGTTTTACATCATTGGAAAGCTGAGACTCCACTCTTTCAGGATCTGTAAATAACTCAAAACGACCCCAGGTAGACTTGTTCCTGGTTTTGCCACGGCCAGTCACAATGGGCTAGGATAATTTTTTTCTGAATATGATTGTAATTTTCTTAAACAAGCATTTAAAATTTAAAGTAACAGCTGGTCAAAGTATTTTAGTTTTTCTTCTCTAAATTTGAAATAGTTGTGGATCTTTTGTAAAACAAAATCCCTTTTTTGTGTTTGTGCATTAAATGATGTTGACTATAAGAAACAGAATTTGTGTTTGATGACAC
Organism: Crenichthys baileyi; assembly: GCA_036173005.1. Taxonomy (NCBI): domain Eukaryota; kingdom Metazoa; phylum Chordata; class Actinopteri; order Cyprinodontiformes; family Goodeidae; genus Crenichthys; species Crenichthys baileyi. Next base: position 70,479 of record JAHHUM010001200.1, read on the forward strand.
TTTGGTGTTGTTTGTGCTGGTTGTTTTTCATCGTGCATGTTTACTCTTCCTCATGGTTGCCACAGAAAGCAATCTATATGGAGATGCTTACTGTCATCTTTGCAGAGATGGTATGAAATGAATGCATAAAATGTCCTTTTGCCCTCATCTCTTTTATGTTTGCTCCCTGTTTGAATTTTCCAATCGCTGATTTCCGTCTGTACTATATATTTGAGAGATCTTCTATATGTTAGTGATTTTGTGCATAAATGAAAAGCTTCTTCAAATATTTTATGTCAAGTGCAGTGAAGATGATCACATTGGGATCCGTGTTTGTGAGGTAACATGCAATCCTATAAATGTCAACGTTTTTCTAGCTGCTTTGACCCACATGCAGAAATACACTCAGGAAAACAGGAAAGTTTTAACAAGTTTATTAAGAAATATTTTGTTTGCTAGAGAAACAGAAACTCACCGCTGTATGGAGAAGGGATCAATGGTAAGTGACAGGTAATATTCTGGGTTGTTGATCTTGATATATCTTTGCTTACAGAGGGTGATTTGAAGATCCGCCAGGGGGGAGGAGAAGTGAGATGAAGGAAAACTCCGGGAGCGTGTCAGGTAAGTGAAAGGTCCAAGTAATTCTGTTTTACTTGCACTTGAGGTGGAGGTGGCACCAGGTGGATGATCTTGGAGGGGAGCACAGTGGACGGTTGAGTCAGGTTCATTCACAGGAAGCCTGAGGAGACTTGAAACCCGAATGCAGCCAACTGAGAAGATAATCCGTGAAGTCCTCTTGCGGAGAGAGAGTCTGGATCTTCTGCATACGCAGACTGGATAAGAAGCTCGGAACTGGAGGTAACCTGTGAAGGAGGACACGAGAAGGTAAGTACTCAGAAAATAATCACAAGGAGACTTGTCTTGGCCAGCTAGAGTTACCACTGCAGGTTAACACTCAGGTGCCGGAGTGTTGGCAACGTTGGGTACTTAAGGTCCTTTCCTGATGAGCCTGATGGAGAATACCTGTGGACTCAGCTCCTAACGTGCGTCTGGTGCCATCTAGAGGTTGGATGTGGTTAGTAGCAGGTAAAATAGGTGAACAGAAAGAAACTCCCAGAACTCCGACAATAAAGTCAAACAGGTAAAATGACACTACCTCCTTAATTTTCTTTGGTGATGAGGAGCAGCACTATTACTGTACATCACTCTGTATTAACAAATATTTTCATTATGCATTAAACTGAAGACTTATTGCAAAACCCAAAGGAATTGATCCAATTTTATTACCTCTATGACATGAGAGTGGTGATGTGCAGCCTTAAGCTGTGAAACATGGTGCAACTAAGAACAATAAATACCACTGATCATTCCTGTCTCTAACTCAGTGAATAAACACATTATTTAGGATGTTACACAATTTTTAGTAAACTTCAGGTGGTATCAAAAATACTTCTAAACTTAACAGTCAGTCATTTTCTACTGCTCTTTCCATAATGGGTCGCAGGGAAGCTGGTGCCTATCTCCAGCAGTCTATGGGCAGGAGGCGGGGTACACCCTGGACAGGTTGCCAGTCCCTCTCAGGGCAACACAGACACATGTGAGAGGTTGGAAACTTCTATTGTACCCCCAATGTAGTACTAAAATATTCTATATAGCTGTTGCTCATAAGTTGATTGCATACTACATGAGTTGACATTTCATGTTGAATTAATGTTATTTCATAGCTTAGCACCAGAATCAAACACACACCTTTAAAAATAGCGTCAGTAAAAGGGTTAAAATGCATAAGCGCGGACGGCGCGTTATGATCAATCTTCTGTGTTGAAATCACCCCTTTAAATAAAGTTTGTCTTAACTTTAAGAACACACAAACACAGAACACAAAACTGAGCACGTGTGCTGCAGATAGCCTGCTAGCACTAAGATAGCGGAGTTTCACACAAACAAAACCAAACTTCATAAAATGAAAAACTTTTAGATTATTTAATTCTAAATCTTTCTCTGCCCAAACCCCTAATCTCGTATGTGAATCGTGTTGAGGAGGACGACGACGTTTGAAGAAACTCTGTGAACAAAAGGTTAGCTACAGCTAACCTCTGGAGCTGTTGGGGGGCGGCGGCTCGCTGTCCGTCGGCTGACCAAACTGCACAGTTACTGTAACCACGGTGAAGCGGTCCCTGTTGTCCTCCTTTCAGCCCGGGAAAACCGCTCCACTCGGCTTCGTAGAGACAGCGTCTCTACAGGGAACTCTGGGACACAGTTTGCTTCTGTAGGACTCAGAGAGAAAGTCAAGCCCGGCTTGTACCTTAATTCCCGTTCATGAATGAATCTACCGGATACACAATATTTCATTCGTACTTAACTTAACTTAGTGCATACGATCATGATCGTATGACACTCTCGGATCCAGTTGAAGAGTTTGCCAGCAAAGAGACATTAGCGTGCTGTGCCTCTCCTGTCCCGGTCCTGCAGAGGAGCAGTGGAAGAGATCGGCTTGTTGGAGAGGGGGTGCTCTTATACAGACAGTGGCATCATGGGAACTCCGCTGTTACAGTTTGCTTGGCTGTGCTGAAGGTAGTTTAAATGCCCTTTGTTTTGAAAGTTCCAGAAAAGTCCATACCGGAGTTTTCATGTTGAAATCCATGGCTGTGGGTCCCAACAGTTTGATTTGCTGTGCGGCTGAATCGTTGAGCGCGGATGCGATCAGCAAGGTGCATGTTCATGTTTTTGTCCAGGTTATCCCAAATCAGGAGTTAAAAGTTGGACTTTTAAAGTTTTTTCATTCATAGCAACTGCAGTCTGGGCCTCGTCTGACCACTCCTTTATCCCATTTTTATTGCTGGAGTTTTTTTTCAGCTGAGTACCTGCCTCAGAATTTTATGACTCTTTGTTCGAGATTTGGGGCAATCAGCTGCTAGTGGCTAAGGGTTCAGCCCACTGTCTACAAGCTGATCGCTGCAATCGAGACATCAGCACACCAGGAGGGCTTCTCTTTCCAAGTTAACCCAAATTGCACAATTTGTCCATAAAACTGCTGGTTTGATCTTCATCAACACGCAATGCGCATATATTTTCTTTTATTATTATTGTTAGGTAGTCATTTTTATCCCCTTTGTGTAGAATAGTGCTTGTTTGTTAGGTGAAGGTTTTTGGACCAGAATGGTGGTATACCAGGGCTAAATGGCTTCAATAACTCCTCACATATATATTTAAGGGAAGCGTCTGTGTTTATTTCATGCAAAATATATTTATCTGTCAAAACAAGGTCGAAGTTCCTCCACCTTCTGTGAAGCGGTTGAATAAAGAGTGACATTCAGTGGTTTTGGTTAATAATGATCAATTATCAATGATAAATAACTGATTGTAATTATTAAGAGCCTATAATATAACACCAGAGGACATCTTTGATTTCCATTCATAAGTAATGATTTTTGGTTAAAAAATTATTTTCCTGAATTATGATTTTAATTATGATTTTTGATAAATATTAATTAATCAATAATCATAATCTTTACAGAAGCAACTAATAATCACTCTTGAGATTCTTTCTCCCCAAGGTTCAGGGGTGTAACACACACACACCAGGACAAACAACCATGCACACACTCATTCACACCTAAGGGCATTGTAGAGAGACCAATTAACTTAACATGTTTTTGGACTGTGGGAAGAAGCTGGAGTACCCTTTGAGAACCCACGCATGCACGGGGGGAACATGCGAACTCCATGCAGAAAGACAGGAGACGAACCTAGGACCTCTCGCTGCAAGGCAACAGTAGTACCCACTGCGCCGCCGTGCAGCAGGTACCAGAGCTGCTCACATTCCAGGGTGGTGCTGGAAGGAGAGGGAACGATGCATTGATCTGCTCGGGAATGCGTGTTTGTTCCCACCTTGATCCCAGAACCAATTCTACCTTTCAACACTCCTCTCTTCTCCTCACCAGCAGGCTCTGGTCCTGTGTTGAGTTCGTTTTTCCCCCCATTTTTTTCTCCAATTTGTTTTGGTCATTTTACCAAACTAAACCTCTTAATACCTCATTATACAGCAAGAGTTCTGGTGAAGATTAAAAAGAAAGATCGTATTTCTCCTATTTTAGCTTCCCTTCATTGGCTCCCTGTTAAATCCAGAATTTAAAATTCTCCTCGTCACATATAAAGGCCTTAATGATCTAGCTCCATCATACATCAGAGATCAGATTGTTCCATATGTTCCTAACAGAGCACTTCGTTCTCAGACTGCAGGTTTACTGGTGGTTCCTAGAGTCTCTGGAAGTAGAATGGGAGGCAGATCCTTTAGTTATCAGGCTCATCTTCTGTGGAACCAGCTCCCAGTTTTAGTCTGTGAAGCACACTCCCTGTTTACTTTTAAGACTAGGTTAAAAACTTTCCTTTGATAAGGCTTCTAGTTAGAGAGACTTAGGTTTTCCTGAGCTATATCTGTAGTTATGCTGCAAAAGTTTTAGGCTGCTGAAGGACATAATGACCACTTTTTCTTACTCTCCTACATTCTCCTTCTACTCTCAACTTCATAGAAGCTACACCTGGCCTGACTCTGTGTCTACCTGTAACACCTTTCTGGAGAGGGGAATCCTCCAAGCTTCTGCTGGCAACAACTTAATGCTCACCCTCTACCGATGATCCACATGGCCCTGTCTTTCAGTGTTTAACCCTTTCTCTCTCCTAGATATAGCTACTGACTGAGCTTTTACTGTAAATAACTCTATGTGCTCTCTTCAGACTCTAAACTTGAAAACTGGCTCAAAGTTTATCTGTTCCTTCTTTCTAGGTGAAACGACTAAAGGAGCTACATCCATCAACATTTACCTTTTCCTTCCCATAGAAATTACTCCTGGATCAGTGCTTCTCTGTTCTCTTTGTGTCTCTGCTCTGTTCTCTCTAACCCCCAGTCGGTCGTGGCAGATGGCCGCTCACACTGAGCCTGGTTTTGTTGGAGGTTTCTTCCTGTTAAAAGGGAGTTTTTCCTCTCCACTGTCGCTACATTCATGCTCAGTATAAGGGATTGCTGCAAAGTCAACGCCAGTGACTGTCCACTGTCTCTACATGCTCAACCGGGAGGAGTGAATGCTGCAAGTGACTGACTGGATGCAATCTGCTGGGTTTCCTTAGACAGAAAAACTTTTTATCCAATTTGAATAAATAACTGAATCTGACTGCCCTGTTCAATGATTAGGATTAATTGGAATGTATGTACCTGACTTTTATGAAGTGCCTTGAGACGAGATGTGTTGAGAATTGGCGCTATACAAATAAACTGAATTGAATTGAATTGAACTTTTTGTTCTCTCCCGGTTCACATGCTCTTTGGGGTTGGTTGTCACATGGGTCATTATTTGACCCATGTGACATGTTTACCTTCTCACAGATCTGTCCAAGAATAAGGAGTTGGATCAAAACATCATTCAAGACCTATTCAAGAGTATCTCTTGATATCTGTACACCTGATCTGTGTTTCTCAAGATGAAGCACAGGATCACAAGATAAAAGTTGATAATAAAATGGTTCAAAAATACAAACATTAAAGCCTTGAACCTGATAAACTCCAAGCAATAATTGGATAAGATTGGGTCACCAGCAGTCAGGATATAGCCAAGAAGTGAATATCCAGCATGTCAAATCGAATTACACGAGTCATGAAGAAGAGTAAACACTGAAAATATTCAAATCTCACATAAATTTGACTTATTAGCATCTTATCAAATGTTTGTAATTGCTGTCTCTTAACATGCACACCGTGGTTCAGGTTTGTCAGATTAATTTGCAAGTAAAGTAATGCCCCTTTTGGTTTTTTTCTCTAACACAAATACTCGTTTGTGCATTGCATCCTAAATAAAGTATGACATTTCCTTTCTTTTTGTACACGGTTATACGTTGACACATGCATGCCCACCTACAAAAAAAAAAAACACAAATAAAAAAATACCAAAATATCAAACATGCCTAACTTCTGACATCCAGACAGTCACACTTGGTGTGTGTCGCTGTCTCTTCTCGTTAGCTGTGTCAGTCGGGCTAATTGACAGTTCATTACCATGTTGTTCTCTTCACACCAGTATTCTCTGACAATTCAGCTTTTATTACAGATACACAAGTTCTTAAAAAGTTTGCTTTTTGGCATTAAACTTAAAAGATTTCCTACTTAAACCTGTTTTTACTCAGTCTTGAAAGGTTTGTTTACAAAAAACTAACTATTTTGCTTATACATTTTTATATTGATTGTAAGAAGTATTTTATTTCATAACTCTGCTTTTGTCCTTGTGCTTCCCTACTATGTGTCTGTTCCCTTGCTCAAGAGTAATTATGTCTGGCCTTCGTTAAGTGAATAATTGCCTATTGCCAGTCCCTCATGTGTTTTGGCTTCCGAAGTGAATGCCTCTCTTTGTAAAGAGAGAAACAGTAAAATAGGTGATGGTTTAGACTTGAAAACTATTGTTTTAATATTTCATCCACCCATTTGTAATTTTTTGTGCTTGGTTATTTCTTTTTTAGGGTTAAACCAGGATAGGTGGGCAAGTGGTCAACAGGTTTGAGGTAGGGTACACCCTTGATGTCAAATAAACAGACATATACTTTCTTCTAGACTCGCATCATTTCTTTTTTTTTTTTTTTACCGTGTCCTGTCTGGCAGAGTAGCGCTCGGAATTGTTGTCTGAGTGCCAAGAAATTGCCCAACAGATTTACTTTCACAAGCGGAGCATCACAGCTATTGCTTTAAATCTGCTTGATATTTATAAAATAAACTTTATTATAAACTTCTTTGGGAATATTTCAATTGTTACGGACACGGACAAAGAGAGAGATGGGGAAAAATGGAAGAAGGGGAAAAAAGGAGGAGAGAGTGGAGGAGAGAAAGAAGGATGAATAGAATAAAAGATTACACCCTGCTTGCTTATACACAAATTAGCACACGGGATTTATGAATGTAAAATGTACTTAGTGAGAAGTGCAGCCCAATATAGATCATCTGTGTATCTATCAACACCTGTGTGGACGCGCTTTGTATACAAGGTTTCTCCACAGAAATATGCAATAGCGAGTGTGAGGACCCACCGACCTGCCCCATGGTCCCCGGGTGGACACTGAGGAGATCCGAGCCACAGACATCCAAAGGCCCCCCAAAGCACAGGAACCCCAGGAGAACCACCGCCAGGACCACCGCAACCCCCCCAGAGAAGAGCAGTGGAGAGTCCCAGGGGAGCCACCCAGCAGCGACAGTGCAGAAGCCTGCCCCAGGACAGAGCAGTCCCGACCCCCCAACGAGCTCCGATCCCGACCCCATGAGTCTCCCACCCCCAGTGAACCCCAACATGAGCCTCGCCACAGGGGGACCCCCAACAGGGACACCGATATCAGACACATGCCCCCGAACCCAGACGCCATGAATCCCCCCCCCCCCACAGGGGCACACCCCCACAGGTGAACTCCATAGCGGCCGATAGAGGCCGATGAAGCCACACCCACCCAGCGCAAGCTCCACATACAGCCCCGCTCTAAGCACCCCCGCCGCACCCGCTCCCCCACCACACAGGGTGCCACAACGGCAAGGCAAGGGCCCCCTGTGCAACACCACCCCCGCCCATCGGCGCAACAGGGCGGACCCCGCCGAGCACCGCACCCACAACAGGACCCCCGACCCCGCAACATGACGGGTCAAACTCACCCACTCGATCCCCGGGGCCGGTGTCCCCACCACGCCCCCACAATTCCCCACTCAGCCACAAAAAAAACCAAAAAAAAAACACTACATTCCTGTCACTGCAACTGCCCAGGGGGAGACACTATCCAGCTCAGCTCCATCATCGCTGGCCAACTTCTGGGACCCCACATCCCAGAAGTGGATACAACCCCTCCACCCCACAGGCTGTAGCCCCTCCTCGACACCCCCCCACCCACCACCCAGATAACCCCCCCCATACATGACAGCCAGCAGAGCAGCACACCACCAAGCCCGCCCAACCCCCCCAGACAGCGCCAGCAGCCCCAGCCCACCAGTCCACGAGAGGGATACATGCACCAGCCGGGTACCTGGGCCACCCGGTGCAGTCACAAGACACGCTCCGACGCCCCACCCACCCAACCGGCAACCGCAGCCCAGCGCCCAACCATGGGCCAGAACCACAGAAGCAGTGGAAGAAGGCCACGGCAGCACCAGTTACTGGGCACCCCGCAAACCCCACCCCCAAACCCCGGGGGCGCCCCAGCCCGCCGGCCACCCGCACCCCCGCATGGCACACCACGACCCGCCAAGTAGTCCAGCCGGCCAGTCCCTCCATCGGAGCGGGGCCACATCCCAATCAATGCCGGCTAAGTCCCCCCTACCAGAGCCCGGCACCCCCCCCCAGCCGGCAGACCAGGGCCCAAAGCCAGGGGCTGAGATCCAAGGGAACCCAAGCGATCCCGAGAGAAAGAGCTGAAACGCCAGCCCCAGCACTAGACAGTCCCCAAGACCTGACCCCCAAACCCAGCCCAGACCCGACTAGAGGGCCCGCTCCCTCTCCTGGCCTCCGACCACAGATGGGAAATAGCGAACGGGGGTGTGAAAAGACCCCAAGCCTGCCTCCGCCAGCTCAAATGTGGTGTTGATGCGTGTTGTTGTAGTGTGCGTTTAAATAGAACGGTGGTGAAGAGGGTCTGCCACCCCCCCCATTCTGATCCCTCAAGGTCTAAATGCAATTAAACCCTTAGAGGTGAGTGCAGGCACCAGAGGTTAGGCTACGATGATATCCTCCCTCTTGATGCCATGGAGTGCGGCCACCCCCAAGGCCCTACATGTGAATGTCGTGCAAATGTTATAAGAGAGAGTGTCTAAGTTGTACAATAAAATTGGGGCAACGGAAGGGAGCCAGCCAGAAGCGCCCAAGCAGCCAAGAGTGCGGCCCCACTCCGAACAAAGGAGCAGACCAGCCGGCCCAGCGCAACCATAATACGCCACACAAAAGAGGGCACATGACCAGCACGCCCAGCCACCCCCAAACCCAAGGGGCACAGCCAACAGAGCGCCCAGCCCCCGATGCCCGGCACCAGACCGCAGCCACAACCAGGCAAGCAGGGCAACAAAACACATCCCACTCCAACACCGAGGCCACCACCAAGCCGCGCCCGACCCGAAACAGCAGGCCCACCCAAAAGCAAGCTCCAGGCCAGGATAGGTACATGCAGCCCCCCCCATAGTCAGGCGAACCGAGACCACCGGGCCAGCCGGGCAGTCAAGCAGACCCCACGATGAACTACCCACTACCATGCCCAAGGGAAAGACACCGGCCCAGCAAGCCGAAGGGTGCCACAGCACACGCAGCATGGAGGCCACACCCCCATCCAGAGACGCAGACCCACCAACATCCGGGTCAGCCAAGCAAAAACAATAGAGCCGAGCCGGACCGCAGATCCCCCCAAGCCAGCGCCACAGCATCACCACACATCCTTCTGTGCACTCGTAGGGGCACGGCGAAGACCACTAACCCCGAGCACACACAACCCACCAGGAACCATCCAGCAAACGGGCAAACCCCACCCCAGTACGAGGCCCAGAAGCCCGACGCAAGCGCAGAGCCCAGCGACGCCTGCCCTGCCGCACCCACGCCCGGAGGTCAGAGCCGCCACGCACAGGACCACCGCCCCAACACCACAGCACGCAATACAGCGGAGGACAGAATGCAGCAAAGAGCACCCAAAGCAAAAGCTGCACACAAAACTCACACTGCGCAAGTGCACCCGCCCAAGCCCCCAAAAACAAAGCCCTCCGCGAAAGTGCACCCCCACGAAAAGAAGATCCGCAGCATCCAGGCCCCAGAACATGCCCGACACCCATACCCCTGCCAGAAGCAGCCCCGCAAGAAGACCCACCCCGAGGCCCACAAAAGGCAAGAGAGCCCACAGAGCCAAAACCAAAACCCATCCGGATGCCGAGACCGGTCCACCCCGAGACCAACCCCGGCCGGCCCGCTCGCTCGAACCGTGCAGACCCCTCCGAACCCCCTCCCCCAGACAGAAAAGGGACCAGCATCAGTAACCGGAACCAAGACAAGAAACCACCCAGGACCAAACAACGCCGACACACATCCAAGGCCAACCATCCATCCCCACCCCAGAAGGAAACCTACACCCACCCCAACATTCGAACAACTCCCAGAGCACATAAGACGTTGGACACCCAGGTTGACCCCCGCCCCACACCCTCCAGAGACGCAGACCCTCCGCCCCACCAGCAGAATGTGCTCCTTGAAGGAAAGAGCACCTGCCATGAGATGGAACCTACCCGCCAGTTTCGGAGGCCCTCATGCCCGCCGATGCACCAAAGGCCCCCGAGCCAGGGCCGGTCTCCCGGGAATGCACCAGCCCAAAAAAAAAAAACCCCGGCGTCATACCCGCCAGGACCCAAGACCCCCAAGGCCCAGCCAGGACCCCAGCCCAGGGGGCGATACGCCTCAGGAACCCCGAACCCCCAAGCTCACCCCAGACCCACCCAGGAGGAGCATGACCACCAGGCCAGTGACCTATGTCCGTCGGCGCAGGCAGCATGCAGCTACCAGATGTCTCCCCCGAGAGACACCAAAACCCCACCCCGGCCGGGACCACAGCCCCCAGCGCCAGACCCCCCAGCGATCCCCGCCCAGGGACACCCAAAATGCCCCAACCCAGACACCCCCCTGAATCCGCCACAACAGCCCACAGGGCGAAGCCAAGGGCGCCCCACCCCCACTAGGTGATGGAGCCGATTAAAGGAGCCCAGAGAGATCGATCTGACGTGGAGGCAGAGGCTGTCTCGAGGCTTATATAATCTAATAGAAAATTTCTATACTGATTAATATTAAGAAGGTTTTTATTTTTCCAGTTCATGAGGATAGTTTTCTTAGCGATGCATAAGGCAGTGAAAACCATGTGAACTGAATTTGTCTCTATGGTGACATCATCTAAGTTGCCCAACAAGCAAATTGAAGGGGAAGGTGAAATATTACATTTCAGACACTTTGATAAGTCTTCACATATCAATTCAATTCAATTCAATTCAGTTTATTTATATAGCGCCAATTCACAACACATGTCGTCTCAAGGCACTTCACAAAAGTCAGGTACATACATTCCAATTAACCCTAACCATTGAACAGTGCAGTCAGATTCTGTTATTTATTCAAATTGGATAAAAAGTTTTTCTATCTAAGGAAACCCAGCAGATTGCATCCAGTCAGTGACTTGCAGCATTCACTCCTCCTGGATGAGCATGTAGAGACAGTGGACAGTCACTGGCGATGACTTTGCAGCAATCCCTTATACTGAGCATGCATGTAGCAACAGTGGAGAGGAAAAGCTCCCTTTTAACAGGAAGAAACCTCCAGCAGAACCAGGTTCAGAGTGAGCGGCCATCTGCCACGACCGACTGGGAGTTAGAAAAAACAGAGCAGAGACACAAAGAGAACAAAGAAGCACTGATCCAGGAGTACTTTCAATCAGGCACCAGAACCTCTGGACGGGTGTTCATAACCATAGTGCATGGATATAAATTTTGCTGATATATTACTTGTGCAGTGTAAGCAAGTATTAGAAGGTGCCAAGCCCATCCGGAACATCCGTTGACCTGTATAGTATATTCTATGAAGGATTTTATATTGTATTAATTGCAAACTGGGGTTACTTGTCAGTTTAAAAGTTCTGGAACATATCTGAGACCAGAATGTTTGGTCAAAGTTAACTGCTAAGTCCACCTCCCATTTCGAAATAGGAAGGGGAAAAATTATTCATCTATATTAGACAGTGTCCTAATATATTTTAGACATTAATTTGGGGGGGGTTAGTTTTAGGAACTCTAGTACACTTGATGGCATTTGTAACCCAATTTTTTTAAGGCCCAAACTTATTTTTTATTATAGATTTAATTTTTTGATGTTCTAAAAATGTAATTTTTGTCCATCCCAAATTGTATAATTAATCTTTTTAAATTTTGGGTGAACTGAATTTTCCTTCAAATATATGTTCTAGGTATTCAATTCCTTTACTCCTCCAATATGGAAAAATTTGGATCATATTATTTTTTTGTAGGATGTCAGGATTGTTCCAGATGGGTGTATGTCTGCATGGGATTAGTGAAGACCCTGTCGTTTTTAGATACCCCCCATGCTGTCAGAGAGGGTGCTGACGTTGAGGTTTTTTGAAGTTTTACATGCCGTTTTATATTTGAGCTAAAAAAAATGGTAGATCGGAAACCTTTATATTATTGCATAATGTCTGTTCTACGTCTAGCCAGGGTTCATCAGGGGGACTGTATTTAAACCATTTTGAGATGTAATGTAGCCTGTTAGCTAAGAAGTAAAGATGAAAGTTAGGCGGGATCTAGTCCTCCTTTATTTAGTCTTTTGTAGTTTTTTTGGCTAATACGTGGGAGCTTATCTTTCCAAAAAAAAAAAAAAAAATTTAGTGATGGAGGAGTCCAAAAGATCAAAAAAACCAGTCAGATGCGGTTTATTCGGAATCATTGAGAATAAGTAATTAAATTTTGGCAAAAAGACCATCAATTTTAATTGGGGGGGGGGGAAACCCTGCCCATGAGTGATATGGGTTAGAAAATTTCCATCTAGCAAGAACATCTTCCACTTTTTTTAAGAGTGGGTTTGGGGTTTCATTTTTTGTTAAATCTGCCAATCTAGGAGACACCTTATGCCCAAATATGTAATATTCCCAGACTGTAGTTGTATATTAGGAAAAATTGTGGAAAGAACAATTAATTGGAAGAACAGTCGAATTTTAACCAAATTTTATAGAATAGTCTGAAATTCTTGAGAAAAGAATTTATCAATTCAATTACCTAAGTGACAGTTTGCGAATGCTGGAGAAAGAAATACAGAAATACATCATCTGCATAAAGACATATTTTATTTTCAATATTCCTGCATTTTATGCCTTTAATACCTTTAGATTGTCTGATTGCTGCTGCTAGTGGTTCAAATAAAAATAGCAAATAGTGAAGGGGGAAAGTGGGCATCCCTGCCTGGTGCCCCTCTGAAGACAGTAGCGGGAAGATTTTGGGGTTTATTTGTTCTGATACATCCCTCTGGGGAACGTTTTAATATTTTTTTTCCAGTTTATAAAAGAGCTTCCCCAAAACCAAATGTAGTCAAGGTTGAAAAACAAGAATTTCCAGTTAACTCTATCAAATGCCTTTTTCTGCATCTAGAGATTAATATATTGGTCTCAATATTTTTACTGTAGAAATAGTCTATTAAAAATTAAGTAATCTCCCGTGAATTAGTGGATGAATGCCTCCCTTTAATAAAAACCAGTTTGATCGGGAGTTTTTATGAGGAGAGAAACCCTTTTCTAGTTTTTTTTGCGAGGGCTTTACAGATTATTTGAGGTGCGACTTTAATAAGGGATAGGGGTCGGTAGCGGAAGGGGGAGTAAAGGGGTCTTTTCCTGGTTTTAACAAGAGAGTGATGTTGGCAGAATTTTATTTTTGGCGGAAAGGGTGTGCTTTTTTTTTTTCGATTTCCTGCACCATTCTTTGGAATTTGGGGAAAAATATTCCAGAATTCTTTGTAAAACTCTGTTGGGGAAATCCTTTGGGGCCGGAGCCTTTTTATTGGGCATGCTTTTTAGAGCTTTTGGATTTCGGCTGAAGTCAGTGGTACATCCAGGGCCCATCGCTTGATTATCTGATAGTTTAGGAATTGTTACTTTGTCCAGAAATTGATCAATGTCATTTTCTGACGGGTCTATCTGTGGTGAGTAAAAAAGCTTTGTAGAAATCTCTGAAAGTGCTGTTTATTCTTTCAGGATCTTTAAACTGTATTCCCTGTCGAGTCTTTTACTGCAAATATCATTGTTCTTTATTTATTTTTAGTTGGTTAGAAAAAAAAAGCTACCTGATTTTATTGCCATGTTCAAAGTTTTGTCCAAGTCTTTTTACTAAAAATTTTGGTTTTTTTTGTCGTTGATTTCATTTAATTCAATTTTTTTTTTCGTAGTTTGCCCAGCTTTTCCCTCTTCCTGGGAAGCATCAAAACAGTTTAAGGTTTCTTCTAATTCTTGTATACGTTTGTTTTCTTTTTTTCTTATGTGATGAGAATGAGTTTTATTTTACCTCTCATCACTGCCTTTCCCTGCCCCCCAGAAAAACAGCTGTTGATTTTCCCGGGATATCATTAAATTCTAAATATGAAGTCCTTTTTTTTTTTTTTTACTCTTTTTTAAAAAATATTTTAATAAATTTTTGTCCTTTAGCAATGATGTATTAAACCTCCAGTTTTTGCTTTGGGGGTTTTTTTTCTTTTTTACAAGATTTTAAGGGAGACAGGTGCATGATCACTGACAGCTATAGGGTGTATCTCAGTGTCTGAAATGTCAGTCAACAACGAGCTGCTGACTAAGAAATAATCCAGACGAGAGTAAGATAGATGGACTTTTGAGAAGAATGTACAGGGGTTGGACAATGAAACTGAAACACCTGTTATTTTAGTGTGGGAGGTTTCATGGGAAACATGTATTGTTCTCTGATGAGTCCACCTTTACTGTTTTCCCCACATCCAGGAGAGTTACGGTGCGGAGAAGCCCCATAGAAGCGTACCACCCAGACTGTTGCATGCCCAGAGTGAAGCATGGGGGTGGATCAGTGATGGTTTGGGCTGCCATGTCATGGTATTCCCTTGGCCCAGTACTTGTGCTAGATGTGCGCATCACTGCCAAGGACTACCGAACCATTCTTGAGGACCATGTGCATCCAATGGTTCAAACATTGTATCCTGAAGGCGGTGCCATGTATCAGGATGACAATGCACCAATACACACAGCAAGACTGGTGAAAGATTGGGGTTTATGAAACATGAAAGTGAAGTTGAACATCTGCATGGTCTGCACAGTCACCAGATCTAAATATTATTGAGCCACTTTTTTGGGGGTTTTTGGAGGAGCGAGTCAAGAAACGTTTTCCTCCACCAGTATCACGTAGTGACCTGGCCACTATCCTGCCCCAAAAAGAATGGCTTAAAAAACCCTCTGACCATTGTGCAGGGTTGTTTAATGTCATTCCTAAGACGAAAATTGACGCTGTATTGGCCGCAAAAGGAGGCCCTACACCATACTAATAAAAATTTTTGGGTTAAAACCCAGGTGTTTTAGGGGGGGGTTTTTTTGTCCAACCCCCTGTATATTCTCTGTGATTAGGGTGAAGAGATCGCCATGCATCCAAAAGTCCGTAATGCTCATGTACTGTTTAAAAATATGTTTATTGATTGCCAACTGCGCTGATTCCATGTTGTACTGCGCCTGTCTATTTTTTTCATTTAGACCAAAATTGAGATCGCCCCCAAGAAGAAGTGAGCAATCCAAGTGTTTAGACAGTGAAAAAAAAAAGAATGGAAGAATGGGGGGTCATCAACATTTGGGGCATATATACTGACAAAAAAATCTTTTGGCTATGTATAGATATTTTTTATTATTTAAAATCTACCCCTCTGGGTCTGTAACTGAGTCTAATACTGTAAAGTTAACATTTTTTGTGAATTAAGATTGCTATCCCCCTTTTCCTAGAATTATAGCAGGCGGAAAACAGATTAGGAAAACTCAGGTGATTTAAGATCATTTGCAGCTGTGGCAGATTTATGAATCCCCTTGTAATAAAAACAACGTCTGCCTGTAGTCTTTTAATCTGATAAAAATTTTTTTTTTTTTCTTTTTCTCGGGGCCGGCTCCATGCACATTCCACGTGAGAATCCCCTTAGTGTGCCCATAGCTGTGCGTGTGTCGCTAAAAATTGTACAGCCGCATGTCACCACAGAAAAAAATAGACCTAAGGAAATCGTAGTCAGTGCTTGGGGTTGCGTGATATGGAGTCCAGAGGCAGAGATATGGCAGGGAAAAAGACAAAAATAAGAGGCTGCTGGGGTAAGAGGGGGTGAGAGATATAAGGTTATGTTAATAATTATTTTTGGTGTGAGTGAATGTGCTTTTTGTGGTACAGAAAGAAAAGAGAGTGACATAGAGGTGTGGTAAAAAAGGTAAATAAGAGGAAGATGAGAGGGGACAAACAAAGAGCAGATACCCAAAAGCCCCCGGGTTTGGGGCCCCCCACATGAAACAATGTAAACAACATGCTGAGCTGTGCTTTACATAAGATTACATTTGCCAGATATCTAACCTCTTATCTAACCGTGTTTCCCTTTTATAGATTAACCTGCTGTTGCTTCCCTAATAAAGCCAGGGAGTGATTTTCCCGATCTCTAAACAAAATGGACCATTGATATAAAGTTTTTCTACAGCCCTGTAGCTCTGATGCCTTCGCTGATAATTTTTTCTAATTGGGAAAAAAAACTCGTCTCCAATGAGGATTCCCCTTTTGGGAACTGGTAATTTCGCTGAAGTTCGTTCCCCGCAGCTCCCCTGCCCCGACTTCTGAAAATGCCCCTTTTTTTGTTTATAGTGCTCGAAATTTTTCACGATTGGCCCCGAGGTCGGCTGTGTTCGGGGTTTTTTTACCTCCGAGCGGTGAATTACGATGGAAAGTGATGTTTTTTACCTCGTCACTTGGGAGTTTTTGGCCTGAGTTGGAGAAATTCTGTATATCCAGAAGGGGTTTTTTTCAATTTTTTTTTTTTCTCCGGACAGCTGCGTCTTCCATCGGTGAGTGTTTTCACGCTTCCCCCAGTGTTTTGGGTTCTCAGCTGTGAGCGAAGCAAGTTGTTCTGGCTAAACTCCAGAGACTCCCCAGAGTTGAAATTCCCTGGGAGAACCCCCCAGGGGGTAAAACGGGAATCCAGGCTGGTTAACTTCTTGCGATAGAGTCCAGGGGGCATAAAGTAGCTTTTTTCTGGAGAGTAGTGGAGGGTGCTTTGGGGGGGCCGGGGGGAGCACTCTTTAGAACGGGTGCGTTTTGATGTTGGGGTGTGGCCCGGGTGGAGATTTTTTTGGGCTTGCCCCTTACAATGTTATCAAAAAAAATTTCGTCCACGTAACTCTCCAGGCTTTTTTTCCCAAAAAATTTTCCTCGTCGAGTTTGTTTTATTGGGAAAATATGAGACAGTGGTTAGTATTTTAAACGTTTCTATTTTCGGCTTGAATTTATTGGCTTGTTTTATCTGAGTTCTGTCGTGTTTGTTTACCAGAATACCGCCATATTACTTACGCACAACTCTCGCGAGATCTCAGCCTCTCATCTCGCATCATTTTAATTCAGTGAAAATAAAATCCATTCAATCCATTTCTACCAAACTATATTTATTCTTTGTTTTCTACATTAATGCCAAGCCATTTAGGACTTTTCCATCTGATCTAAAAAAAATATAAACTACTACACATTTTAACCTAACAAAACACATGTGGCATGACAAGAAAATAGTCTGACAGCAACTTAAAACTTAACCATCAAATTATAAAATCTTTTTAACATCTTTAGGTTGTCTTCTCCAGTGGAACTTTGCTGCTAAGTTATGGTTGTGTTGGTTTTATGCCTGGGTCAGGCCGCTCTGAGAACCCTGCTCTGGACTGCAGAAGAACACTGACTTCTGGTGAAAAAGTGATCTTTAGATGGTTGACAAACAGTTTAAAAACAGAGATCATGATTAATCTCGGAACTAATCTCGGAACTGCACCGTTGTCACACTGATAAATTCTTTTTTAGGTCTCATGGTTAAAACATTTTTTTATTTTTCTTTGAATTTCACATTCTAACTAGATGTTTAGAAGTTTTACGCAGATGTTTTGATTATGCACCACCTTTGAGTTTAGTGTTCATGTACTGTTTCAAATATAATTTGTCTTCAGTCTTGAAAGGTAAAATCAAACTTAATACTAGCGCCTCGCAGCACAGTGTCCAAAATGTCTGGATTGCAAACTAATGTAGTCATCAGCTGAGTATTTTATCATACCTGCTTCGGTGCACTCAAATCAATATCTAATGAATCCTTCTTCCTTGGAGCACCTTCTGGGTAGATATGATGGTTCCGTGTTTTTGAAGAGTTTATGTCTTACCTTTTCTTTTTAACTTTTTCATCCTTGCCCACTGCCCTGTCCATTTTTTTCTTCATTTTTTAATTCTTGTGGTTCTCAGTCATTATTCTTAGTTTTTTTTCAAACTTGTTTTTTATGCTTTTTCTACATCATTCCCTCTGAACCTGGTCTAGTTATATGACCATGTATAAAGTTGTGAGCACAAAAAATTAATAAGTGCAACAGCCATGACAACCTTAGTTTAAAAACTTATAATTAGATAAAGCTGATAAACCTTAGCTTTACTATAACGCAGGCGCGTAGTTAGACCTGGGTTGTTTTCTGAATAGCCCCGGACTTCTTGATAGAAGAAATTTAGAAGTATTAAAAAGATCAGATTTTTTCAATTGTGTTCCATATAATCAAGTCCCGCTCCACAATAACCTGACAATGTGTTAAAAGGAGAAGACAAAAAATAGTTATTTGCGCACTCGCAGCACCACGAATGCGCAACTACGCGCACAGCCAGAACAGCAGTTTACTCCAGGTCGACCTGCCTCCTTCATTACCTGAAAGGTTACACTGAGCTCCTCGAACAGAGCTAATTTCAGAGCAACCGGTATAACCCAGACGAAGATTGGTAAAACCTCAATGCTTACTCAGGATGAGCTGATTGTAAGTTACAGTTAATCACGGATTCACCCAGCAAGACATGAGGTGGAGGTTCACTCTAATGAGCATCTTCAGGATCATGATGAGGAAATTTCACCTGAGCTACAGGTGAAAGTTAAATGTGGCTGTGATAGAAAACAGTAGCAACCTTCTCTGTGAGCTTCTAGCTGAATATGCATCATAATGTGAAAATATCTGGTCCTTTACTTCAGTCAAAATAAAAGCATTTAATCATAACGTAGCTGAACACATTAAAAGGTCCTTCAGATCAACACATTGATCTCATGGCTGCAGCTGGTCTTATAGTCTAGTTCTACATGTAGACAGAACCAGGTGTTGCTCAATAAACCAGGAAAATATCTCCTGGTGGCAGTAAGACGTAGTAGAAATTACAAAAGTAAGCCTCCTTCTTCTCTTTCATATCTTCTGTGCTGATTCTAAACATACAGCTCTGGGTTTAAAGATGCAGGATAATTAAGAAATAAATCATAGCAATTAATCACAGGTTGATTAACTATTTTATTTTTCTGAATTAGACATGTAATATTATATAAACTAAACTAATTAAACAAGGATACAGTTTTACTGAAGGTGAGACATACATACCATATGTATACAGTTATTAATAACTGTAATATTAGTACTGATAAGGTCCAGGATGAGGCTCTATGCTATTTTTTAAACACCACAACATAACACCCTTTTCTCTCAAACTGTTTAATAGTAAGAACTGCACTAATGTCTCACATGCTCAGGGCAGAACAAAAGACTGTGTTGAAAAATGTTTCATTTATCTTTTTTGGCAGGCCAGATTTCTTCAGAAGTGGAATGAAGGGCTGAAAAGATGGCGGTAAAAGAGAACAGGTTCATAAAAGAAGGAACAATTTTAATAAAATGTTTCGAAAGCTCTTGGAATAAAAAAATAAATGTCTGACTAAGATTTAGGAAAATCAACTTTATACCACTTTCCTCTTTTGAAATGTAACAATAAAGACAATGGAGCCTCAGGAGTGGAACACTTTGATGAAAATGTAACGTTTAAAAAGATAATTTATGTAGATGACTAAAGAAGCACGTTTATCTGGCCCAAAGTAAACATCTCTGAGTTTAAGAAAAACTTTTGTCCGCAAAAATTCAGATTAAGTTCTTTTCTAAATACCTCAAAATGTGTCATTATTTGCTTCAGCAAAATGGTTTTTTATCAGGCCTAAACTCTGTTTCTCCTTGTCCTTCATTCAGCTTCTAACAAAGATAAAAAGTAAAATTATTGCAAACCTTTTTTGTTTGATTCACAATAATTTACATTCAGTCTAAAACCAGCCGAGACAGAGAACTGGTACAATATGTCCTATATTATTTTAAGTTTATTTTAAATTACCTATAAATTGTTGTTTTGAAATATTTTGGATTTGGGCTAAAGCCCCCAATGTTTTGAGACCCTAAAAACGCCCCTTCTATAACGTTTCCCATCACTATTAAAAGCTACGTTTTAACTTCCCCTATACTGAAATTTTATCTGCAGAAACAGATCTCCAAGAAGCTTCAACATCTTTTCAGCCTTGCTAGTCATATTTCTATCGAGGCTCCGTTGACCCACAAACAGACTCAGCCAATGTCAATTTAGGCATGAAAATAGGGTGAATCTAGCTTGCTAATGTTAGAATTGAGCTGTAATAATCTTTGTGACTTCAGTTTTTAAAATTCTGATTGTTTTTGTTCTACATTTGTATTTATTTAATGCTCTGAGTGGCAGTATTAGCTGTGGTTATTCTGTGTTGATCTCAGTTCCTGTTATCTTTTAAAAACCTGCCTTTTATTTAGGTGTGGTACCTTTTATGGTTTAAATCTAGATTATTTCTTATGATAGGGTGAGTTTTTAGTTTGTTCACTTTTCTAGTTTACTTCCCTGGTTCCCTATGTGTTCTATCAGCCTTTTCTCCTGTTTCCTCAGTTTAAAATCAGTTACTTGCCTTTTCCTCACAGCTGTACCCTGTTTCTAATCAACCACCTGCTCCTTGTTCAATCAACCCTCCAGCTTAAATTCTAAGAATAAAATGAGAAAATATCGAGTAAGTGGAAGTAATGGTTTGTTGATGTCAGAGGAGAAAGGGCAGACTTGTTTGAGACGAAGGTAACAGCTGAATACCATCACTGACTGTACAACATGTTGAACTTTGAAGCTGATTGGCTACAGTTTTCTGTCAGCTAAGAACAGAAAACTGAAGTTACAAGGTTAAACAAAATGGGGCGAAAATGTGCAGTCTGATGGGTTTTGCATTAAACTGTGAAATTCAGATATTGCGGTCAAAATTTTCTATAAACTACATAAAAGTATGAATCCATCCTGTCTTATTTTAAAAGCACAATCTGGTGTTAGTAGTGTATTGGTGTGGGGGAGATTTTCTGGGCACACTTTGGCAACTGAGCATTGTTTAAATTCCACAGCCGACTTGAGTATTGTTGCTGGCCATGTCCAACACTTTATGACCACACTGTATCATCTTCTGATGACTATTTCCAGCAGGATAATGCACCATGTCACCATGCTCAAAGCAACCTAAACTAGTTTATTGAACATGACAACGAGTTCACTGTACTCCACTGCCTTCCAGTCAACAAATTTCAGTTCAACAGAGCACCTTAGGGATTTGGAACTGGATGTGTA
This sequence comes from Crenichthys baileyi, assembly GCA_036173005.1. Taxonomy (NCBI): domain Eukaryota; kingdom Metazoa; phylum Chordata; class Actinopteri; order Cyprinodontiformes; family Goodeidae; genus Crenichthys; species Crenichthys baileyi. The sequence goes on from JAHHUM010001200.1 coordinate 91,723, forward strand.
GCTAACTGACCTGCAGCAACTCTGTAATATGATCATGTCAGCATGGGCAAAAACCTCTGGAACATGTTTTTGACACCTTATTGAATATACACCACAAGGAATTAAAGAATTTTTACCAAAGCCTCAAAGTGGACAATATTCTGCTGCTTTTCTACACGGACGCAAAGATGAAGAAAAACATTGGTGGAAATTTCAAGCAGATCAGAGTGCTAAGACACTGTGCCTTGTCTAGTACAAGTCTAGTATAAATTCAAGGATTGCAACTCACAGGTTGAGTCCAAGTCAAACTTTTTATTTCGATACTTTAAGTCATTAAACAAACAAATTAATAACTTCACATTTTTGTTGGCCAGAACAACTGGCAAGACGAGCCGAACTTGAAAAGAAAAATGAGTGGATTTTAAAAACACCTCTGGCTCTTTTTGCTTTGGATAAAAATCAGCTAGGTTTAGCTCCACAGACAAATACAGAGGTTGGACAATGAAACTGAAACACCTGGTTTTAGACCACAATAATTTATTATTATGGTGTAGGGCCTCCTTTTGCGGCCAATACAGCGTCAATTCGTCCTTTGGAATGAACATACAATCCCTGCACAGTGGTCAGAGGAATTTTTAAGCCATTCTTCTTGCAGGATAGGGCCAGGTCACTACGTGATACTGGTGGAGGAAAACGTTTTCCGACTCGTCCCCCAAAAAAACACCCCAAAAATGCTCAATAATATTTAGATCTGGTGACTGTGCGGCCATGGGAGATGTTTAGCTTTCACTTCATGTTCATCAAAACCCAACTTTCACCAGTCTTGCTGTGTGTATTGGTGCATTGTCATCCTGATACATGGCACCGCCTTCAGGAAAATGTTTGAAAAATTGGATGCACATGGTCCTAAAGAAGGTTTGGTAGTCCTTGCAGTGACTCGCCCATCTAGCACAAGTATTGGGCCAAAGGGATGCCATGATATGGCAGCCCAAACCATCACTGTCCCCCCCCATGCTTCACTCTGGGCATGCAACAGTCTGGGTGGTACGCTTTTTTGGGGCTTCTCCACACCGTACTCTCCCCGGATGGGGGGGAAAACAGAAAAGGTGGACTCATCAGAGAAAAATACATGTTTCACATTGTCCAAAAAGCCCAAAGTTTGCGCTCCTTGCCCTTTTGAAAACGACGTTTTGGCAATTGGGGCATGAGGGACCAAAAGTTTGTCTACAGCAGCCCTCCCCGTGCATATTGCCCCCTGGGGAGCTCCCGACGGATTTTCCGGTGGAAAAAAAACCCCAGGAGAGTTGAGGTGCACATTTAATTCTGCTGGGGATTTGGGCCCCGGGGTTTTTAATGTTTTTTGGATAAAAATCCGGGTTCCCCCAAAACCCCCCTTTTCAGACAGTTTCCTTTTTGCGTCCACAGTTAATCCTGTTGGATGTGGTTCGTCCTTTTTGGGGGGGTTATGCTGACATTACCCTGGATACCGTGGCTCTTGATACATCACAAAGATTTTGCTGTCTTGGTCACAGATGCCCACCAAACGTGCACAAAAAATTTGTCCCCTTTTAAAACTCTGATTTTCACCCTATAATGTTTGTGTGCATTTCAATATTTTGAGCAAAATCTGTGCTTTTACCCTGCTAATTGAACCTTCACACTCTGCTTTTTACTGGCGCAATGTGCCAATCAATGAAACTGGCTACCAGGCTGGTTTCCAATTTAGCCATGAAACCTCCCACACTAAAATGACAGGTGTTTCAGTTTTATTGTCCAACCCCTGTATATTGAGGTAGCACACCCTTTTAAAGGATTGAGAGGTTTCTAAATTTGTTCGTATATATTATATATTTTTAGAATAGTAGGAAAGGTTTTATTTCTAATCTCTAATGACTGAACTATGTATTCTTTCAGTGTGACATATTTAATACTGACAGACTACAGAGACATGATAGAGAAATCACTCAACATGCCTGTACAAAACCCGGTATTGACTACGTGAGCACAGGGAGACAAGGCGCAAACCTCTATTGAACACAACAAGTGTGTCTTTCTTTGCAAAGCAGCTTTGTTGTCAAAGCTGAGGCAATGCTGTTATAATTACACTCTGGCTCACAGGGAGCCACTGGTTAAGCCGTTACAAGTCGAGAATGAAAGCTGAGAGCAGAAACAGACATCAGAACAAGAAGAAACTGTCACAGCGGAATGTTGTCACAAAGTGAAGCGCAGAGACAGAGCAAGTGTTGGGGGAAATCACAGTTGTCGCACAGCAAGATTATTTAACTGAGCCACTGAAAAACAAGCACAGAAATCTGCAAAAGAGGTAACACAAAGCAGGAACTCTGTGAAACAGCAAACACCACTTTATGCAGCATTACACATATTTGAAATAGCTGGGGAATTAAAAAGAGCCAAAAAAGACCAAGGTGTGTTTTTTTTATTTCACAACAACAATGTTGCCATTACAATTTATGTTTTATAGAAGACAAGATTTTGACTGCAAAACGATTTTGACTGCAAAACATTTCAAGTTCAATGCTAATTTTTCAATACAATGAAACTAGACTTTTTTTGTTTAATTACATAAGGAAAAAAATTTCAGTTGACTCCTTTTAGATAATAAGATGTACTACTGAAAAACCAAGAAACTCCTTCCAAAGTACTTAAAAAAATATAACTGGACCTCTTTTATGTTTCTAGAAGATAGGAGGGATTGGAAGTATCCACGTAATTAATTACTGTCAGAACAATCATGCTTATAGGACCGTTAAGGTCACTTACCCAACCTCCACTCTGCTTCCTAACAAAACCCTCATGCGAGTTGTTTTGGTCACATATCTGAAGCTGTAAATGTTTGTCAAACTGCCTGAAAACGTGAGTTAAGCATGAACTGTAGGTGTTAGAGAGATGGAGCCTGTATAGTAAAGTTCAATTTACACCTATCAGGCACTTTATTAAGTATAACTTGCTAGCATCAGGTTTGAGCTGATGCTAGCAAGTTAAGGGTTAAAACCTGCTACTCGTCCACCACCATTTACCATTTGTCTTTAAATGGTAAATGGCCTGCACTTGTATAGCGCTTTATCAAGTCCCCAAAGACCCCAAAGCGCTTCACACTACAATCAGTGATTCACCCATTCATACACACATTCACACACTGGCAGTGGTAAACTACATTGTAGCCACAGCTGCCCTGGGGCACATTGACAGAAGTGAGGCTGCCATACAATCAGCACAACCAAGCCCTCTGACCACCATCAGCAGGACAGGCGGGTGAAATGTCTTGCCTAAGGACTCAACAACTGAGATGGACAGAGCGGGGGTTCGAACCAGCAACACACCGGTTACAGGATGAACCTATCAACCACTGCCACCACCGTCACCCTAATTTAGACAGTATGTGTCATATTGTGTCTTATTATATAGATTCAACGAGGTGTTGAAAACATTTCTCAGAGATTTTGGTCAAAATTGAAATGATAACCTCACAGTTGCTGCAACTTTGTCCGTAGTACAAATAATGTGACTGTTAGGTTAATTGGCCTCTCTAAATTGCCCTCGGTGTGAATGGCTGTGTGCATGATTGTCATGTGTGTCTCTGTGTTGTCCTGGGATGATCTGGCGACCTGTCCAGTTCATCGCAAGCCACTCGCTCTTGCACTCTTGAGATCTATTTTTACCAGAACTATTTCATTACAGGGAAACAACAAAAGGACTCAAAACTAGAAAGCAATGAAAACAATGGAGCGTTGGCAACGAATTTCATTATCGATTCATTGTGTCACGTGATTTCTGCGTCACTCGCCATGTGGTGAAGCAGTTTACATCACCTGCAGAGCTTTGTCAATGCGGGCTGACTGAAATAAAGTAAAAAAAAAACAACTAAATCTGCAGAGAAAGAGCGGAGGCAGTATTTTCAAAGGAAATTAACTAAATTCTACAAATGTACGCCGCAGAGAAAACGGTTCGACACAAGTCTTCAAAAGTGTGGGAGCACTTCACGCTTCACGCTTCACAAAACTAAAAAATGTGTAGCATGCAAGCTTTGCAAAAGTGACATGGCACTGGAGCACCACAGTGATGATTCAGCACCTGAAACGGAAACATGTTGGAGTTGAGGAGGGGTGAAGAGAGCTCAGCAGTAGTGTGAAATGCTACAGTATCCTACGTTTATTCCTTTTCGAAGCAACGAAACGTAATGTTAGTCTCTCCAGTAGCTTGTCTGATGACACTGTTTGCTGGATAATGACAGTAATGTTTTTTATGTCAGTTTAATTTGCGTTTAAATGTGTTTTATGATGATTAAGCTTCACTGTATGGGAGGTGTGGAAATATAAAGGCCTTATTATTAGTAGTGTGGAAATATAACTGCCTTATTATTAGTAGATAAAACTAAGATATATTTGGGACTTTGCAGATTGATTTTAATAAGGAGTTTGAGTTATGCTTTCATAGTTAGAAAAAACCTTAACAGTAGCCTCTAGTATTATAGAGTCCAGTTTTTACACAATGAGTGTTTATTATTCAAGGTTAAAGCTTGCAGGTGTTTTCTGTCTGTATCGTGAGAAGCCGGCAGTGTATCAGGGAGGCATGGTACTCTCCCTGAAGATTCCTGAAGACGCATAGGAAACAATTTTTTAATTAAATAATGAAATGTATCTCTGTTTCTTTTATACTGTTGCTGGGGAGACATCCACAGACAGAATGATTGTGTATCTGTACTGCATAGCAGCGTGGGGGGTATAAAAATGAAAATGAAAACACAGCCCTCAGTGAGACGACACCCCGGGTCCAAAGGTATAGCAGTGTAAGGGCGCCCTCCCTCTCTGAATTCAGATTGGTTTTAATAAACTTGTGGAAACTATAACTGATCTCTGACTGAGGATTGTTCTTTGGGTTGCCAAATAAAACGAATCGATGAGAGGTGAACAGTAATGTAGGAGTTAACGGACGGCCAGTAAAGTTTTCCTACCTCGACAGAGGGAGCAGTGAGAAAGGATGGATTGCATTCAGACAGGTATTAAAGTTAATACAGTAACTTGCCTTAACTTAATACTGCGAATAAAACAAGGCATTTATTGAGTTGTAAATTATGCTACACTACATACTCATACTATACAGTCTCTCATTCCAGAAAAAAACAGCTAACAATGACTTCATAATAGAAAAGACATTATGCATTCACCTTTTTTGCTATTTGACAAACATTTTTTATTTTTATTTTTCATTATTATTGTAAAAGCACACTCAAGCAGCAACCTGTTTTTTTGTGCGCTTATTTGCTCTGTTAGTCTAAATATTCTATTTTGGAATAAAAAGGGTGAAAGCTGAAAACTGAAAAAGTTTTTTTTGTCCGATTCATCGATTAATCAAAAAAATAAACAACCAAATAATTGATTACTAAAATAATTGTTAGTTCCAGCACTAATGTTTTGCCATTTCCACAATGATGTCTATAGAGATCATTCGGAAAAAAACAAACCTCATCAGCTGCTACACAGTTTGAAACTTCAGTTAGAATTCAGCAGGACAGAAGTGTAAAAAAATGGCTAAAATGCCCCATCAGATAAAGTATTTTTCATGAAAACCAAATCTTGTTCTCTAAGCAACTGTTCTATGACCCAGAGGTTTCTCCTTCCTTTTCAGCAGCAAGTTTTGCATTATACAAAACCTTGCAGACAACCTTGTAAAGACAACAGTAGACTGTAGTGTGTTAATGCGTCGAAAAATCTTGCACCCTGTTTAAACCCTGGATTTATAGCAGGGTAGAATAACAAAATTCAACTTCAATAATTAAAATTAAAAAAATATCGGATCTTTTATCTCTGAAAAAGAGTTATTAATTTTACTTTAAATAGTCCAGCAGAGGAAAAGTTTGCGACACTACAAACTAAACTTAAGCAGTCTTACCCTATTTGGCTGAAATAACTATAATGAAAAGCTTTTTGAAGCCATCCAGCACTTCGTCCCACTCCTTTCTTTTAGCTGTAAGAAGGTTGAAGGGTTTCTTCCATGTACAGCTCATTACCAATCACCCCACAACATCAGAGTGAGATCTGTGTTTGACTCAGCAAAGAATTTTTGGCCGAAACCAAGCCCGGATTTTAATGACTGCTTGCTGGGGCACCCCGGTGGGAATCTTTTACTATCTCATGATTCGATTCAGTTGTGATTTTTGGGGCTACGATTCAATTCAAACTCAATTCTTTAATCAAAACGACTGGATTCATAATGATTTTTGCTTCAATCTATAATTGTGCAAAGAATCCTCATGATCTACTCCTGTCTGCTTTGCAAGACAGAATAACAAATGGAGACATTAAAGTGTCTTTTTTACATTTATTAAGTTTTAAACATTGATCAATGCTGCTTAGATTGCGGCATAGCTGTGAAAAACTTACGGAATGGGATGGCATATCTTGGCTCCACTGTCTGCAACATGCAAATTAAACCATCGTTCCCCACCACACTGTAAGGATGTAAGTCATTGCCAATGAAGCAGGCGATGGACCTGTTTACTTTTTTTTGCCCACTCGGAGTTGGCAGAGAATTTGGTGAAATGCTGCAGCATGCATTGGTCTGCTTGTGGTGGCTGATTCTGCTCCATGTCGTTTAACTCCGGGTGATGCCTGGTAATGTGAGCTCGCGCATTTGGGGTGTTCCCAATCTTCATTTTGCAAACCTTGCACACAATGAAGCTCATGTCAAGCTTGGTTTTAGCGGGCATTCAGTAACAACAAAAATGAGTCCAAATCTTTGCCATCAATGAAGATGGGGCCAGTTGAATCTCCCTTTTCCTCCATTTTTGTAGTTTCCTCTTTGTTTTGGTGATTTCCGCGCATGCGTATGTTCCAGAACCGGCTGCATGGTGATCTCAGGACATCTTGCGTAGTTACAAAATGGAGGCCGACAGCCAGCGGATGTTTTATTTTTTATTTCTTTGTTAAATGGGATATTTAAAATTGATTTTGAATCATAGAAATGGGAATCAGGATGCTTATGTAAATTGTTTTTTTGGCACACTTCTAACGGATACTGTTTCTTTTTTTTTAATGAAGGAATTCTGTGAGAGTGCTTTGATTGTATTACTTGCCAAGGAGGATTTGTAATATGTTTTAGTTGTCTGCCATTGCCGGTTAGTTATAATCTTAATTTGACACGCATTTTAAGCCTGGGGGAGGAATATTAGTGATTGGTTTTGCATACTGATGGATAGCAGGAAATACAACAATTTTGTGCAGAAAAGAAAGAAAGAGAAAATAAAAAAAGAAACGCCACAAATATATAATTAGGAAAATGCAGAAACTGACATCCTTTTTTAAAACCACTTGCTGGAGATAGTGGAGAACAATCATGCTTCTCGCCTTTTCAATGCGTTAACCTTGCAACAGTGGCGCCAAGATCCCAACAGAGCCTGGAATATTTGGCTGAATCGGTGGCTGATCTGGAGAAACAGAGGCAATGGAGGCACTGTAACTATGACTGTGGATGATCCATACAGTACTGATTCTGCCCTTTGGTTAGAATGAATGAGTATTTGCGTGCTTACTGAGCAAACGGCGGACTGAAGAATTGTCAGTACATGGATGTTGATTTAAAAGGGTCAGAATGTTATAATTATTGACCTAATAATTATAGGGCGACCCCGATTGTAAGGCAAACCCCTTTTTCTCAGACTATCTTTAGAAAAATACTATGATAAACAAAATTAACTTTCTTGAAAGAAACTTTTTTTTATTGAAATTCGGAGGAAAATCATTTAAACAATTAAAGACTGCTTTAATTTTGGTTATAAAGGCAGTCACTTAGACCTTTATTCCATATGCAATACCTACGTTAAAAAAACACTCACTTAGCAGATTAGAATTTGATTCATTAACCACTAATTCATTAATGGCTAATGAATTACTAGTATTTTATTAACCATAACATAAAATACCACAAATTACTCATAAGACAAAAAAAAGAATTTCCAACAATTCATTAATAATAACAATGAGATCAATTTGTAAAGCAGTTGACAAAGAAACAACAAAAAACAGAAAACACAATATTCAGCATTTCCCATACCATTATCCAAGAAGGGCGACCCATCAACAAGACCGCCTGTCCCCCTACGAACATCATGGCAAGTAGTAACAGTACACTTTCACAGATAATGTTATTTATTTTATTAGATCACGTTGTGAGCGGCTTCTGTCCCTGCGTTGTCGCTACTCTACTTTCTATGGCCAAACTTAACAAAAGCTGAACGAAAGACACTCCTCATACTCTCTGTCGCCGACGCCGACACGTGGTATCAACAGGATATCAGCGGTATTTAAAAGCGGCAAATTTCATTTTGATGGCAGCAGTTCCTCTCCTGCGAGTAGCAGCAGGGCTAACTCTCCTACTCCTGGTATGGCGAAGGTACAAGTACACAAAACAGGCCAAGTTTTTAATGCCCTGCCTCTGACATGCAGCTAAAGTCCAGTCACCACCAAATAAAAGGTTTTAACCTGGCTTCACTGTCGGAAGTGAAATATTCCCCTTGGCTCTATAAGACTGAGCTTGGAAGAACGAAAGAAAGAACAAAAGAAAGAAAGAGAACAACTATTTAATATGCTGACGATTTTGCAGGTTATCCCACTTGCAAAGCATGTAGAAGTCTTTAATTTTTATCATAGGTTCTCTTCAACTGTGAGTGACAGAATCTAAAACAAAAATCCAGAAAATCACATTGTGTGATTGTTAAGTAATTAACCTGCCTTTTATTGCATGAGATAAGTATTTGATTACCTAACAACTAGTAAGAATCCCGGCTCTCACATGCCTGTTAATTCTTGTTTAAGAAGCCCTTCTGGCCTCCACTCATTACCCATACCTGTGTCTGAACTCATTATCTGTATTAAAGACACCTTTCTGTCTACACACTCAAACAAAACCAACATCTCCACAATGGCCAAGACCAGAGACCTGTGTAAGGACATCAGGAATAAAATAGTAGACCTGCACACGGCTGGGATGGGCTACAGGAAAATAGCCAAGCAGCTTGGTGAGAAGACAACTGTTGGCGCAATATTAAGAAAATAGAAGAAGTTCAAGATGATGGTCAGTCTCCCTCGGTGTGGGGCTCCATGCAAGATCTCACATCGTGGGGCATCAATGATCATGACGAAGCTAATGGATCAGCCCAGAGCTACACAGCAGGACCTAGTCAATTACCTGAAGAGAGCTGGGAGCACAGTCTCAAAGAGGACCATTAGTAACACAATACGCCGCCATGGATTAAAAACCGGCAGCGCACACAATGTCCCCCTGCTCAAGCCAGCACATGTCCAGGCCCATCTGAAGTTTACCAATGATCATCTGGATGGCCCAAAGGAGGATTTGGAGAAGGTCACGTGGTCTGATAAGACAAAAATTGTCATAATGACCACAGAACCAGGAGAATCTAGAGCAGCACACAGGAGAAACAGTAAACGTTTAAACAGGTATATTGCAGCGTCAGGACTCCGTACCCGGTTGGCTTCAGGAAACGGCTCACTAGGGGAGAGAGAGCGATTACTGTCAGGCAGATGAGCTTGGATATGAGGAAGAGGAGTTTGAGGCTTACTTGTGGGTCAAGGTGTTGAGTCCGGGGAGAGATGAGCAAGCCACAGAGGCTGAGGTTGGCTGGCAAGCGTGCCATGTGAGTGGATTCCTTCAGAAGGTGTGTGATGTTGGAGGGTGGAGAGGCAGAGCAGGTGAAGTGGGGAGCGAGTCTTGAGTTAGATCTGGTGGATCCAGAGCGGTCCTTGGGCGGGAGTGAACTCAATGAAATATTCACCATGAGTAGGAGGCTAGCCACAGTGGTTATCCAGAGAAGGACTGCTGACAGCAACCTTGAGGGAGTAACAGAGCTGAGTTAGATGCAGTCAGGGAAACACAAAGGCAGGTTCAGCACAGGGTTGGTTCAGTCTGATAACCATACAGCAACTGCAGGACGACTGCAGCGTATTGAGGGGAGGATGAATGGGGCCATGTATTAGGAGATCTTTGCCAACAACCTTCTTCCCTCAGTTAGGGCATTGAAGAGGGGTCGTGGATGTGTTTTCAAGCTTCAAACCTGAAGAATCTGATAAAGATCTGCATAGAGGAGTGGTCCAAAATCCCTGCTGCAGTTTGTGCAAACCTCGTCAAGAACTACAGGAACGTCTGATACTTCTAATTGCGAACCAAGGTTTCTTTACATAAAATAATTAGTTTTGTTTTTCTGATGTATGAAATACTTATGTCATGCAATAAAATGCAAATAAATTACTTACTCACACAATGTGATTTTTCTGGAGTATTGTTTGAGATTCCGTCACTCACAGTGGAGGACTTTATTAAGGAAATTAAGGTATTCTAGATGGTTTGCAAACGGGAAACCTGCAAAATAGGCAGTGTATCAAATACTTGTTCTCCCCACTATATATATATATATATATATATATATATATATATACACTACCGGTCAAAAGTTTTAGAACGCCTTTCTCACTTAATGGGTCTTCTTATTTTTTGATGACTTTTAAATTATTTAAATTAGTAGATTCTCATCAGAGGCAACAAACCTGTGAATGAACACATATGGAATTGAGACTTGGGAGGATTGCTGTGTTTTGCCACTAGAGGTCGTCCTGGAGCCACTGCAGGTTCTCACCACAGGTGTTCCAGATCTACGGCTGATGCTGTGTGCCAGCTGAGGAGTATTTAGGAGCCTGCCACCAGTCCTTCGTCGTCTGAGTGTTTGCCCATGTGGTAATCTCTAGCCTGAGTAATCGTGCCTGTATTATTGTGCTCTTTACTCATCTTGTGTTTTTTTTTTTGCTTTTTTCCTGACAGTACCCTTGAGGTGTGGGGGGGATTTTTTACACTTTGGAACCTGGACAAACTATTTTTTTAAAACCTGACCGGAATGCCCCTTTGGATCTCACTTCCATTTAGTGGCTGAGCCCCTGGATTTCCCAGCATCTGTTTTGGTGATGACTGTGACCAATTGGACCGCTTCTAGTAGGATTACTTCCTTGGGACTAACGACTCCCTTTTCTCAACGGGAAACCCCCCGGACTATTTACAACACGCGACTCAAGTAAGCTAGTTGTTGGATCTCCTGGGACATTATACAAAAAGGGAAAAATCTGAATTAATCTGAGCCTTTTCTCCCCGAAAACCTGCGAAAACCTTTTATTTCTCTTCCACTGGATCTTCAATCCAACTATTCAAACCCGTGCACGGTGGCGCAGTTGGTAGCATTGCCTTGGAGCCCAAAAAGAACCTGGGTTCGATTCCCCGGCCGGGGGTCTTTCTGCAGGGAGTTTGCATGTTTTCCCGTGCATGGGTGGGTTCTCACCGGGTACTCTGGCTTCCTCCCCAGTCCAAAGACGTGCCTGTTAGGTTAATTGGTCACTCTAAATTGCCTTTAGGTGTGTGAATGAGTGTGTGCATGGTTGGTTTGTGTGTTGCCCTGTGATGGACTGGCGACCTGTACAGGGTGTACCTCGCCTCTCGCCCATAGACTGCTGGAGATAGGCACCAGCTTCCCCGCGACCCACTATGGAATAAGCGGTAGAAAATGACTGACTGACCTTTTCTGGTTTCCTGAGTGTGTTTGCATGTGGGTCAAGCAAATTACAAAAAATATGACAGATTTGCTCTCGTCATTCTCTCCATGCGCTTCATGAGGTGGTCACCTGAAAGGGTTCTTGAAAGAACTTCCCAGGCGTGCATTGAGAGACGGCCACAGGTTAACATTTCAGTCAACAAAGGGCAACTACTATACGGATTCTAAAATTTAACATATTTAAAGTTATTTTACAATTTTTGGTTTGCTACACAATTGCATATGTGTTCATTGTTTTGATGCCTTCATAGAGAATCTACATACAATGTAAATATTTGTAAACAAGAAATATTTGAAAAACAAATTCAATGCATGTTTTAAAGTTAACAAAAAGTACATGTGAATATTTTAATGTGCAAGGCCATTACTGCATGTAAAGGCTAAAATGTTAAAGGCTAAAGAAGTGTAAAACACTAATATAAAGTTAGGTACAAGGTAAATGGTAATAAAACCTACCATACATTGTATTTTGGAAACAGGTAAAATGTATGTGTGAAATGGTTGCCTGTGCGCCTACTAATATATCCTAGCGGGTTACATACTCCCCCTTCTAAATGTCTGAATGCCCTCATTGGGCTGTGTAGGTGGATCGAATCATTTTACCCATAAGTGGCTAAATTGGCAGGATATATATCTATTAGGAAAAGCCATCTAAACTGGAGGAGGCACACGCAGGACCACTGGGACCTGGATCTCTCCGCTGACGGTGATTCTCATGTCGTGATAAACTGGCTTGTCATTGGAGTGTCCAGGCTTGTCATAGCTAAATCGAATGACTGGCTCGATCTCTCGCTGACACTGATGCTTACCAAGAGGCTCTGCACTACTCTTAGACTGACTAGTAGAGGGCAGCACTCCCCCTTCTAGACCTGTGTCTGCCACAGGGTCTTTGGGCAGTGGCAAAACCTCTGGTTCCTCCTCAGCCTCCAAGAAGTTAGATACATCTAGTGGCTCTTCAGGACAAGTATTACTTTGAGGTAGGTTTGGTTCCATATTCAGTTGAGGTACATTTAGGTTGAAGTGGTCAGCTAGGATGTCTAGGGCCTGGGAAACAGACTCACTTTGAGTAGTGGACAGGTACCACAATTCATTTTCCTCCGCCTCAGACATATCATCTTCCTTGTTACTTGGTTGCATTGGATGGTTATCACGTCTGGTCATGTGTGTCTCTGGGGAATACCTTGTAACTGGCTGTCCAGACTCTTGCTTATCCTCGTGGTCAACAGGACCAAACCAGGTGGTCACAATGCAGTGTTCGGACTATGACACAGGCCTTTTCTGGCTTCACTCTGTAAACTGGCAGTCTTTGGAGCTTTTTGACCAGTATGTAGCAACTTGAGTCTGATTTCTCAGAAAAGTAGTCTGGTGAGTGCAGACATTCAGATGGTCATATCTTATTCAATTCTTTTTTGATTTCCACAAGTTTGAAATCATTGGAAAGCTGAGACTCCACTCTTTCAGGATCTGTAAATAACTCAAAACGACCCAAGGTAGACTTGTTCCTGGTTTTGCCACGGCCAGTCACATATTATTGAGCCACTTTGGGGTGTTTTGGAGGAGCGAGTCAGGAAACATTTTCCTCCACCAGTATCACGTAGTGACCTGGCCACTATCCTGCAAGAAGAATGGCTTAAAATCCCTCTGACCACTGTGCAGGACTTTTATATGTCATTCCCAAGACGAATTGACACCGTATTGGCCGCAAAAGGAGGCCCTACACCATACTAATAAATTATTGTGGTCTAAAACCAGGTGTTTCAGTTTCATTGTCCAACCCCTGTATATATATTCTTTATTATTAAGAGCAAAGTGTACCAGAGTCAAATTGCTGTACAAACTTACATTGGCAATAAAGCTGATTCTGTATGATTTAACATCTTACTGTCTGAATTTATATACAGTTAAATAATATATTATTTTGCCGTCAAGCTGATGCTAAATTAGGTACAGATTGTTCATTTGAATGTAGCACGAAGTATATGTAGATTTAGCCATTTTGCAAGCATATTAGTGAAATTTGGCATACAAGTGTTTCCAATCAGATTTTTCATTTGTTGAGAAGATCCATCACAGGATTACAGGTATACATACACCACCTTCGCTGCATTAACACCAGGAGCGAATTAAGATGAATTTGCATTAACAGTCTGCAAGGGGTTAACCCAATATAGATTAGAGAAAACTGACAATAAATTTTAATTTATGTACTTTTTTTTTTTCTCTAAAAAGTAGACTGAGTTTTTATGGGTCACATTTTGAGGTTTCATGAGACCAAGTGGTTATACTGTGCTATTTTGTTTCAAGTGAAAAGTGCAGATGATATCAAGCACTCAGAGCATTGGCATAATGGATGACACAAATGAAATACTCCAAGTTCAGGAGCCTGAAGATCAATTTTGACAACAAAATAAAAGTAAAGGGAGATGGAATTTAATTTCAGGAGTTCTGGAAGTGTGGGAGTATAACAGCGTAATTATACAGCACAGAAAATTGTTATTTTGCCCAAAACTGTGAGCGTGAATGAGATAGTGAAACACAACAGGCCACATGGGGACAATATGCTTCAGTTCCTAATTGCTTCTGGTGTAGTATGAAGCCAAATGGAGGGCAAACTAACCTGTGTTGTAAATGAGCCCTTCGCCCACCGGAACCCTGCAGGAGTGATTCCACCAGGCGCAGAAGCCTAGTTTCCCCTCTGCTTCATGGAATTGGAAGACCCTTGATTTTAGCAGTGGGGGAGCAATTTCTGGGTCATGAGATGAGCTGAGGAGCAGAAGTTAGCATGCTGAAAATCACCTAATGCAGCCTGAATTTTATGGGCGTCAACAATTTCAAGCATTCCCAGTCATTCAGCGTCTTTAAAGTGGACATAGAATACAGAATAACATACATTTTTAGCGATAGACTGTATACTGAATTTCTTCTTGATAGGTTTTGGTTTTTGCTAGCAAAAACAGTCCTGTCATGTGTCTATTTTATCAAAGCACGTCATTTTCAGAATAAAGATAGTTTGTAGAAAAGCCACCGTCCCAGTGTAACAGCTATCTAAGCTCCCAGTTTGTGCAGTTGATATAAAGGGGAACGGTCCAGTTATTCATAACGGTTATTGTTGCAATCTTTTGCTCTGCTTAACACTGTTGCTAAAAGGTTACTTGAGGCAGTTGTGACCTCTGCAACACAAGGACATTTGAGTGGGACTGTCATTGCCTGTCTGTGATCAGTGACGTACTCAGTTATTCACTTAAAGTAGCTGAAACTCTCACAGAGACACATGCATGCTTTGACCAGTATTTATACAGGCAAACATAGATGGGCACCCGTGGTGAAGCAGTTCACTGAACCTTACAAGTCATCTTTCAATGCATCATAGGCTAATCTCACACTGAAAATATAAGAAAAGTCTATAGTTTGAGGTTGAGTAACACAGTGACACAAAGCCAGATTTATTTTTATCCCTAGCCACATGCAGGCAGGATGAGGATCCATGTTTAATTTGCCACCATGCACAATAAAGATGATGAGAGAGAGGTAAGAAAGGTAAAAACAACCTGAAAGCATCCCGAAATGCAGCAAAGGGTGCCATGGGACTTTAACTGGAACCGTGGGCTTTATTCTGATCAGACTCAAGCCTATTTCATACCCATCAGTCCGCTCTACTGTAAGACTATGAAACGTCAATTTTGTTGTCTGTCCCTGACCTGCTTGCCCCTCCGCGGATGTCTGCATCCAGCCCAGATTTTTAAGACTGCCATGAACTATTCGTGCTTGAAGAACAATGATACTCCCTTTCAAAGGGTGGTGCCAAACATTCAGCAGATAAAGAAAACAACTGAACAGATCATGGAGCTGAAGAGAAAAATCAACAATGCTTGTTTGGAAGAAATATAGTGTGGAGAGATCAGCTGTGTCCCCCTTTTGGAACAATTCTTTAAAGACCCACAAAGACAGACAAACTGCATTGATTGTGGTAAAAAAACTATATCTCTGAGTCAAGCAATGTGGAGCGCTGAGCAAAAAATATTATAAACAGGGGAAGATGCTTGTCTGCAAAATCCAAGAGGGTTGTGTCATTGAAGTGGAGAGGTACAGGGGTTGGACAATGAAACTGAAACACCTGGATTTAGACCACAATAATTTATTAGTATGGTGTAGGGGCCTCCTTTTGTGGCCAAAAACGCGTCAAACATCTTTGGGGAAAGCATATACAAGTCCCCACTGGGTCAGATGGATTTTAAGTCACTCTTCTTGCAGGATAGTGGGCCAAGGTCACTACGTGATACTGGGGGAGGAAAACGTTTCCTGACTCGTTCCTCCAGAAACACCCCCAAAGGGGCCTCAATAATATTTAGATCTGGTGACTGTGGCCAGGTGGAGTTGTTCAACTTCACTTTCATGTTCATCAAACCAATCTTTCACCAGTCTTGCTGTGTGTATTGGTGCATTGTCATCCTGATACACAGCACCGCCTTCAGGATACAATGTTGAACCATTGGATGCACATGGTCCTCAAGAATGGTTCGGTAGTCCTTGGCAGTGATGCGCCCATCTAGCACAAGTATTGGCCAAGGGAATGCCATGATATGGCAGCCCAAAACCATCACTGATCCACCCCCATGCTTCACTCTGGGCATGCAACAGTCTGGGGGGTACGCTTCTTTGGGGCTTCTCCACACCCGTAACTCTCCTGGATGTGGGAAAAACAGTAAAGGTGGACTCATCAGAGAACAATACATGTTTCACATTGTCCACAGCCCAAGATTTGCGCTCCTTGCACCATGAAACCGACATTGGCATGGCATGAGTGACCAAAGTTTTTGGCGATAGAAAGCCCGGCCGTATATATTGACCTTGTGGAGCCCCTGACGGACAGTTCGGGTGAAACAGGAGAATTGAGGTGCAAATTTTATTTCTGCCATAATTTGGGCAGCCGTGGTTTTTATGTTTTTGGATATAATCCGGGTTAGCACCCGAAAAATCCCTTTCAGACATTTCCTCTTGCACCCCAAAAGGTTAATCCTGTTGGATGTGGTTCGTCCTTTTTGGTGGTATGGCTGACATTATCCTGGATACCGTGGCTCTGATACAGACTTGCTGTCTTGGTCACAGATGTGCCAGCAAGACGTGCACAACAATTTGTCCTTTTTTGAACTTTTGGTATGTCACCCATAATGTTGTGTGCATTTCAATATTTTGAGCAAAACTGTGCTCTTACCCTGCTATTGAGCCTTCACACTCTGCTCTTACTGGTGCAATGTGCAATTTAATGAAGACTGGCTACCAGGCTGGTCCAATTTAGCCATGAAACCTCCCACACTAAAATGACAGGTGTTTCAGTTTTATTGTCTAACCCCTGTCTATGAAGGTTTAACAGATATTTTCAATTAATGAAACTCATCCAACCTCACTGAATTTAAAAATTAACAATTTAAGCACTTTAAACCCATAGAAGATTTATTCTTTGAGCACATTTAGGGTGTTTTTATTTTACAGATCAAAATAAAGCAAGTATCCTGCCTGCAACAAATAGTGGTCAGTATGTCTCAAATTTGTGTGGTCATTTCCAAGTAAATGGGGTGCATGAACATGCTCACGTGCAGGATTTATGATGCTGTGGACCTATTTTTCTTCCAAAAGTTCTTGAAACATTTTTAGAGTGAATGGCATCACGAACTCCTTTAAATACCAGAATTATGTCAAACTAGAAAAGCACTCAGAACTCAGACTACTGCCAAAGCAATAGGGTCATTGATACATGTTGGCCTTAGTGATCAGCTATACTCTGGATGGCTTTTGCCCACTGCATCTCAGCTGCTGACAGGGTGATGAATCATGTAGGGATTCCAAGTTGTCGCATCATAGTCTGACAATGATAAAGAATCCTTAAAAACAATCCTGGATCCAGATGGTACTCCGCATCACCACCATAATCTAACCAGCTGTTCCTTGTCCTAATACGACCCTTGTTTAAAAATTTCATACGAATCCGTTCAAAACCTTTTGAGAAACACTATGTTTGCTGAAAGTATTCACTCAGCCATCCAAATAATTGAAATCAGGTATTCCAATCACTTCCAAAGGAAAATGTGTATAAAATCAATCACCTAGGCATACAGACTGCTTCTACAAACATTTGTGAAAGAGTGGGTCGCTCTTTGGTGCTCAGTGAATTCCAGCATGGTGCTGTGATGGGATGCCACCACTGCAACAAGTCCAGTGATTAAAATTTCCTCACTCCTACATATTCAACCTTTAACTATTAGTGGTTTTATAAGAGGAAGCGATTGGAAATGACAGCAACTCAGACACGAAGTGGTTACTGTGCCAAGTGTAAAGGTTGGTGGAAGGGGGATTATGCTGTGGGTTTGCTTTTCAGGAGTTGGGCCTTTAGCTCCAGTGAAATGAACTCTTGGAAAATTCCGTTCTCCCAATGTTGTGGGAACAGTTTTGGGGATGGCCCCTTCCTCTTCCAACATGACTGTGCACCAGTCCTGACCTCAAACGGGTAGAACACCTCTGGGATAAATTAAAGCAGAAACTGAGAGCCAGGCCTTCTCGTCCAACATCAGTCTATGATCTCACAATGTGCTTATGGAAGGGTGGTCGAAAATTCCCATAAACCTTGTGGAGAGCCTTCCCCGTAGAGCTGAAGCTGTTGAAGCTACAAAGAGTGGACCAACATCATATCGAACCCTATGGATTTTAAATGGTAAGTCACTTAAGTTCATTTGCGAGTCAAGACAGTTGAGGGAATACTTTTAAAAATATAGTGTATTTTGCAAACACAGAAAGTTGGAGAGATGGTGGGACAAACAGATGAACAGACAAACCAACGGCAACAGAAACACAACATTCCTGGCGATCTGGTGGACTCAAGCAGTAAAATGAGATTAGGTTATCATCTGGTGTTTCAGCAGAATAATGATACAAAACATATCACCAGATCAAAACAGATATGGTTCACAAGACTCAAAATCTACTTTCCTCTATGGCCATCAGATTGTAGACCTAAATCCTGTAGAAAGACTTTGAGGTAATCTGAAGACAGGAGAGCATACAGAGAAAGGTAAATGATTGCTCTTTGTTGCATGCTCCAACCTTGTGAAATGTTATAGGATAGCACTAATGTTGTCTTTCAAAATAATAATAATTAATAATTTACACTTTATTGATCTCACAGTGGAGAAACTTTGCATTTAACCCATCCCTTCAGGAGCAGTGTTTTTTTTTAAATAAATGTACTCAAATTAAACGTTGGACTTTTCTAAAATCTTTCAGTGTTGAGATTATGCTGCTGCAGAAAAAAATATTATTTTAAGGCATTTTATTCATCTTTACTTGATGCGTCACCAAATTCTAATGTGTATTTGTAGTTCAAATAAAGATACATTCCTTGCATGCAGCTTTTTTTTCTTGATGGATTTATGAGCAGATACTTTTATCTATGTAACACACTTTAATTACACATGCAGATAGATTACATACATCTTCTTCCAGCTGTTACGCCATGCATGATCTGCTTTGACAATTAAACGGGAGGCTAAAAAGGAGTCTGGTCGAGCATAACATTTCTCATCATGTTCCAATTTGTTTAATAAATACATTGTTTACCCTCCCCTACAGGCTACTGGCTCAGACCAACATTCATTAAAGCTTCTTCAGACAGGATGTCAATTATTAATTCTTCCATTTATTACGATTCATTAGAATGCATGCTTCGCAGCACAAAGGAGAGACTATGGCAGGCTTTGTAGATTTCAGAAAGTAAATGTGTTTTTAATAAAAGGAACTTTTGCCCCTTTGAAAACACCTTTTAAAACACAGCCTCTTTTGTTGAGGGCCAGATGAAAAATTTAACGGATTGCAAAATGGCTTATTTTTTTTACTGATGATTCCCGGTTGTAATTTCAGCTAGTACAGGAATGGTGAGGAGGTTGTTTCTGTCATTGGAAAGTTAATGAAGAATGCAAAGTGCATTTCTTCTTTCATTATGCTGCACTGAGGGACATGCACACAATTTCTCCTTGAAGTTCTTGATTTTAAAAATGACATATAAGAGGTCAGTGTAGCCCTTTTAATCACTAATTGCACATCTAGGGGATGGTACATCTATATGGCATTTAACATAGATGTGAAGATTATGTGGCGTGGATTGTGCAGATAAATTACATGTTACAAATATAAGGCTTCACAAAAGATAATACCAGCGTATACCTTTTTAAACTGAGCCTTTGAATTACACATTACACATTTAATGACTAGTTGGCAGCAAAGCTAACTGTTTTGGCGGTTAAATTAAGCCTTTGTCTTTTATTTTGTTGCATTATTGCATATAAATAACTTATATCAACATAGTCTTTATAAATCATACAAAAAAACTGCACTCTGCGCTTTATAAATTATTTTTTTATGTTTTTCCAAGAAGAATGGGGTTAATATGGCAAAAATGGTTTCAAAATGTAAAAAATAATTTAAAATGAATTGAAATAAAAGTTTTATAGTTCTGTTTAGATTAAATCTAAATCTCAAACTAATCCCAAACAGATGCCATGGTAGCATTATTTATTGATGAAGCCAAATAGAAAAGCTATGTGACAAACAGTTCTGTTGTAGATTTACTGCCGTGTTGGGTTCATTTTTATGCTGTGTGACCCAGCTTCTACCAGGCTCTAGTTGTCAGTGAGATGGCTTCACATCTCTAAAATCTAAACTCTAAAATGCTTTGCTATACAGAGGAGTCCATGGTCTATTAAATGACTACAAAACCAGCCCATAGCATCATCTCTCCATCACCATGTTTGAGAGTTGATATGAGGATATTGTGCTATACTGTTTTTATTTTTTGCAGAAATTTAACC
The DNA here is from genome assembly GCA_036173005.1 of Crenichthys baileyi. Classification (NCBI taxonomy): domain Eukaryota; kingdom Metazoa; phylum Chordata; class Actinopteri; order Cyprinodontiformes; family Goodeidae; genus Crenichthys; species Crenichthys baileyi. Next base: position 112,183 of record JAHHUM010001200.1, read on the forward strand.
CTGTGGATAATGGCTAAATAAATCTGTTCTCATATTTCCCAGACTTCTTGTAGTTTATTAAGATGCAGCTTCCAATACTTGTTCTGTATAACTCACCAGTACGTCACAGCAGGTCTCACAACCATCTTGTAAATATTAAATTCTGTCAGCTATCTTTGTGTTATAAATCCCACTTACCACCCTAGCCACCATGGTGGGAACTGTAGTCGTCTTGCAATTCAAAGGTTGTAGGTTTGATTCCAGCTTCCTCCTGCCATGTTGTTGTGCCCCTGGGCAAGATACTCAACTCAACTTGTCTACCGATTTCCATATTAGTGTATGAGTATGTGTGCCATTGGGTAAATATGGCTCTAGTGTAAAGCGCTTTGAGTGGTCAATATGACTGGAAAAGCTCTATATAAATTCGGTCCTTTTACCATTTTACCGGCACATTTCGTTGTTGTTTGCCCTGTCAATTGCTTTGGATGGTTGACCACAGATACTTCAATTCATCTATATGAATATAGACACCCCTTAATAAAAGCCTTGGCATTTAATAAGTAAGTCTGAGTATAACTCTAGTCTTTCTGTGAAGGCCTTAGATGTATGTTAGAGAGCACCATCATGATAAGCAGACGCCACAACAGACAGGTCAGGGATAAAGTTGTTGATATGTTTAAAGCTTGGTTAGGTTATAAAACAATATCTGAAATAGTATTACTACAATTTAGTAAAGTGTCACTTTACCTCCCATATGAATAGACACAAAAATTAGTATGAAGCTATGGTGGGGGTCTTTAACTTTAGGCTCCAAATGCTGTTTAGCTTTTTGGTACTAAAATTTAAACAATATTAACACTGATTCTTTAATGTTCACAAGGAAACAAATATTTAAAGAAAATATATTTATAAAGCTTAATAGGATATACGTGTCAAGCAATGACACTTCTATCTTTTAATGCGGCCATTACAAAATGGCAATTAGGTTTAAAAAGTTGCTGGTCTATGGAGAGCATTGGAATAACATAACAATTAACAGAGAGCTGTTTTAGCAATGATCTTTGCTGCTGGTTTGATTTTCTGTTTCAAAGACACTATGACATTAAATATAACCATGGAATATGTCAGAACATGTTAGCTTGGCAAATTAAAAAAGAATAAAACACGTTTAGTGATTCAGTTTAATTTTTTCTGTTATCCATATGTATGCTGCTGATCTCATCATACGCTACTGCGAAATGACTGTAACCGTAACATTTAGAGGGAAGCATTGCTCTGCCGGGGTAGAATATCTTAAACAACTCAGATCAGTCTTGACCTACCTTTGCTTTGTGTAAGTTTCTAAAAGACACCACAGCTGTCAGGGAATACTATATGGATACAGGAAACAGGTCAAATTAAAGGTGGAATCAAAGTTGAACAAGAGTTGTGTGAAGATAATATTGCAAATCTAAAACAACTCGAAAGCATTAGGGTTTAACAGAACATCTTGACAGTAAAACTGTCAAGCAGTCCATTTTCAGCATTTTCAGCCGTTTGCCTCTTTTAAATTTAACCCAACATGGATTTTATTCTTACTTTTTTTGTTAACATATTAGGTATTGGAGTTAGGATGGAGTTAGGTTGTCCTTTCTCGCCTTCACTGTTCGCTATATTCATTGAACCACTAGCATCTTCAATACTTTGGTCCTAAACCTAACCATTAACCCACATAATCCATTTCCTCTTGTGTTCACCAGGCAAAGTGTCCACACAATGGTGAATGTCCACACAATGTTAGTGTCCCGTCAGTTGGTGTCTAAATGCACTAGTAACATATTTTGAAGACGAAAAAAATGAGAAATGGGGTTGGGGTTCTGGTCATTGGGGTTGTTTGGTGCTGGGGCTGGCCTTTCGGTTCTCTCGGGAATCGCTTGGATTTCCTTGGATCTTGGTCCCTGGCTTCGGTCTGTCGGTTGGGGGGGTGCCGGACTCCGACAAAGGGGTCTTGGCTGGGCTGTGTGCAGTGTTGATAGGGATGCGGCTTCACTCTGGTGGAAGGGCTGGGCCGGCCTGCTTGTTGTGGCGGGGTGTGCCGTGTGGGAGTGTGGGTGGCCAGCATGCTGATATTCCAGTGTTAACAAATACACAAATGTTCTGTATTGAGCCGCATTTACCACTAATTACATCTGGCATTCATAAGTACCATGCACTTTTCGGTAAAAAACCTGTTATTTTCTGCAGGTGTAGAAGCAAGCAAGGTGTATCTTGTAATCTCTTTTCCTTTTTGCCCCCCCCCTCTTTCTTTCGAGTGTCTTGGTTTTTTTTCCTTTTCGCTTCTGTCTCCATGTAACAATTGAAACAATCCCAAAGCAATTTCTAATAAAGTTTCTTTTACAAATATCAAGCAGAGCTTTAAAGCGTTAGCTGTAATGCTGCACTTGTGAAAGTAAATCTGTTGGGCTTTTTTCTTGGCACTCGGACAACAATTCTGAGTGCTACTCTGCCGGACAGAACAAGGTTAAAAAAGAGAATAACATGCATTCAAGTCATTGAAGATAAAGAAGTGAAGCAGATGTTCAATGGTAAGAAAGACTAAATATGTTTTGATGGTTATTACCAAAAGCAGCAGATGCTGATTAAGGAATCAAACGGTTCCTTAGACAGATTAAAACTAATCACTTTTAAATCGTCCAGTAACAAACAAGGTATAACATGACAGACAATATGACAAAATTACACTGGACAGTAAGGCTTACAGGACAACACAACATGCAAGAGAGACACATGCGGACCAACAGAGAGACTACCTCAGATTGGTAAGGCGCAGCAGGGCCTGGAAAAATCCATTTAGTCGACTGCAATTTCCAACGAGATGACTCTTCAATAATGCAGGCCTGGTCAGCTCTGGCCAAATAAACCAGCCTCCAATTTGCACCACTGATGGTATCACCTCACAATAAACCATTGATCCTGAACCCATCCCAATTTATTTTCCTTAGAGAGCAGCTGTTTATTGCACACTTTGCGGAAAAACAAAGGCATGGCATGGCTCTCGCTTACAAAGTTACTAATTATTCACCTCCGGAACCAGTAATTTTTCTCTTTTGTTCTTGGTAGTAAAAATAATATTATCAGATTAACTGTTCCTATCGTTGTTGGAAATGTACGAATGTATGAGGTTTTAAAGCCTTGACTCTTCTAAACATACTTCCTGTCATTGTGGCCAAACAGCTAAATCTTTGCTGCGCCTGAACACTACATCTCTACAAGACATTTGGCCTATCCTTGTGGGTAGCTGCAAATTTTAGTAATTATTGGTCAGCATCCTCTCATTTAACAATGTATGTGGAACTCCCTGCAGACTTGGAATGCTGTTCCAGCATATTTCAGTTAATTTTAGCCTTGAGCCTTAGGGATTCCTGGGCGTTTCCTTAACATTCTAACCAATTTCCAGTATGGGAGTGTAGAGTTTGGGTCAGATAGTTGAAATTTGAACACAGTTAGATGTTTCAAAGGTACAGTGATCCCAAACACAAATCTTTCATGTATAATGGCTCATACCATAACCCCACTGAAAATGTGTGGACAATGCCTAAAAGCTAGGTCTGTGGGAAAAACATCAACTAATCAAAACATTTACAGTATCACTTCTCATAAGAGGAGTGGTAAAATATAGAATTTATATATTCTAAGTTGTGCACCTAGCTGTTGTTTTTAAAATCCGTTGAAGTTCTTGGTTGAACAACAGTTACTTATGGAAGAACCGAAAAAGCAGGTCGACCCATAGTGAACTGCTCTGAGAAGGGACTAGTGGAAAAGGGGCATTAGTGTTCAACCCTGTGTCTCTCCTAGGCAAAGGAACTGGCTGAGTTTTTACTATAACTATGGGCTCTCTTTCATTCTCTCTTTCATTCCATTGACTTGGAAACTGGGTCAGAGCTTATTGGCGTAGCTGCCTCTCCTAGATGACGCCACTAAAGGAGCTACTACCACCATTAATTTAAGGTGTGAATGCAGCAAGTCACTGACTTGATGCAACGTGCTCGGTTTCTTTAGATAACCAATTTGAATAATGAGCAGGATTTGACGCATTGCTTGATAACTCAGATCAATTGGAGTGTATGTACTTGACTTGGAATCTGTATGATTCGGTGGAACTGACTTTTCTTATCAGGAAAGTGCCTTGAGACAACATGTGTTTTGAATTGGCACCATATGAATAAACTGAACTGAACTGCATTATAAGTTATACTTTTATTAGCATGAGACAAGGGAGGGGAGTTATTTGATATTAACAACACCCAAATGTAACCTAGCAACTTTAATTTCTTCCTTTAGAACTAGGCCACACCAATCATGCACTATTTTGAAATATTTGCATTACCCTTGAAGTTTGTTCTGCAGTTATAGTATAAAGTAATAACTTTAAGGCATAGCGTAAATGCATATTGGTAAAACCACAAGGAAACAACTGCTTAAAACTGCAGCTTTTTTATGTTTTAGTAGTCAAACCTAATACCATCTTAATCCAACATTGGTATGTCCCTATGGACTCACACAGTTGCAGATGCAAAATTAATTTTCTTACATACGGGTTGGAATAAAAAATATCAACAATCCTCTATTCATAGAGATAAATGCATGTGTATCCTGGGACTGTTGGCAAGCTATGAAAGAAGCTCTCGTGTTGTTTTCTAATGAGAGCAGCATGATTGATTGTGGAGATTTGCTTTATGTGTGTGCTTTTCTTAATAATTACTTGCTGTCCAGGCTTAAATCAGTTTTGTTTTGTTTTTTTATTTGAAACATTTAAAAAATATGTTTTTACAATCAACTACAGATGAAGATCCAAAATTCATGCAAAGAAATGCTCTATACTTCTAACATGCATACACGGTACTGCGGAAGATTATTTACCCCTTTGCAGAATGCTTGTGGTTATGCTTTATTGTCACACTTAAATGGTTTATCCATTCATCCATCCCTTGTCTATACCCACATATCCTTGCAGGGTTGTGGGAGTATTGGTGCTTATCTCCCACTGCCATTGGTAGAGAGACAGGTTACATTCTGGCAATTTAGAGAGACATATTAACATTTGTTCAGACAGTAGGAGAAAGTACCTGGAGAGGGCCCATACATGCCCAAGGAGTACATGCAAACTCCATACAAAAAAGACGATTCAAACCCAGGACCTTTTTACTACAAGGCAACAGTGCTACCACTGTCCCACTGTGTAATTTTTCAGACAAATCTAAATGAATATAAATGAAGTTTTGAAATGAGGAGTTTGTTTAATATGGGTAAAAAACTTTCAAAACCAACCTCCAACCCCCACCTCCATCCACCATTCCAGCCATGTAGGCTGAAAGATCTCCAAAAGTAGCACACCATACTGTAGCTCAAATTAAAAAGATTTGACAACAAATGAGAAAGTCAATGAAATCAAAACATCTGGAAAGTGTTACAGAGGCATTTCTATTGCTTTGAGACTCCAGTGAACCACAGGGAGAGACATTATCCACAAATGGAGAAGACATGTTACATTGATGAACCTTAACAGGGAGTATTTAGATACCAGCAACATTTGCAGCAGTGCAGTCATCACTCTCTCAGTTTAAGATCAGGGTTCATGATTGAACAATCAGAAAGAGACTTGAAAATGGCATCCTTAGGGCATTCCAAGAATGGAATCCTCTGCTAACTCCACAGATGGTTTGATTCTTCAGGCCAATGACAATTTGACGGAGCCATTTCAACCCAGAAAATCCTGATGGAGAATGTGTGGCCATCAAGGTCCAAGCTTAGCCCATTCAGATGTGAAAACACAAAAACAAAAGCAGAAATAAACTGTAAGGGGGCAAATACACATTATATGCACTTTTCTGAATATTTTTCTTCTCTCACCTCAGCAATCAGGTAATTTAGCTCTTGCCTCCAATGTGCTAAAGCAGGGCAGCTTTCTGTTCTCTGTGGCTATATATAGTACACATACATATATAGTGTAAATAACTGAAACTTTTATTAGCAATTCTGGAACCAAACTTTGCCATCTATGTTCAATCAATGAGAATTCAGGCTTAAACTGAAAGCTTATTGAACCTGCTTTTTCCAACCAACCCCTGCTGTGTTTGTTCGTGTAAGTATATGTATGCCTGTGTGTGTCTGTTGATCTCCCATTAACAGTGTTTTTATTGATGAATCCTCCAGTCATGCAAAACACAGTGCTGGCTTCAGGGGGCACCATGGCAACGTGTTAAGTGGAATAAATAACATCAGGGCTAACTTCAACTGCTCAGCGGGAAGTGGAAAGAAACAGATAAAGAGAGAGGGAAGAGAGTCTGACGAAGCAGATCAAGACTAAAATACAAGAATTTAGTAACAAGAGAAGGATAGATTGAGGAGATGGTGAAATAGAAAGTACTGATGCAGTGCTTTGGTTAAGATGTGATAAAAGATAGAAGTTAGAAGAGCAAAGACACAACAAGGAAGGGGAAGAGCAATATAGATGTTAGGAACCGGATGGAGAGGAGTAAAGGTTGATGATATAAATCTTATCTAGATAACATTGTAATTACCTCTCTGGGGAAATTAAAGTAAAGCTTTAATTATATGTATGACATTTGTGTGACTCATGCAAGCGTGGGTCATAATCTGACCCAGTGTCATTATAACAGATGCCCTCCTTTTAAAACCTATATTAACTTGCATTATAGCTCTGCTGAACTTTCCTCTTGATAAGCTTCAGCTCTGTCTATCCCAGGTAGGTTTTAGAGCAGACCTATCAGTTTGGCTGTATTTGCAATGTTCAAAATACTTACAGATTTTTCTGCGCTGTGAATTCTTTGTGTTAGAATTTAGGTGTTGTTAATACAGACTGGTAGTTGTGAGGATTATGATTACTGATAAATTAATATTTATCAAAAACTATAATTAAAAATTATTAATCAGAAAAAATAATTTCTTAACCAACAATCATTATTTACAAATCGAAATCAGAGATGTCCTCTGGTGTTGTAATTATGGCTCAAGGCCTTTGATAATTACAATTACTAAATTCTCAGTAATAATTGATAACTATTACTAGATGTCACTGTTTAATCAACCGCTTCACACTTTGTGTTTATATTTGAGCAAGAGTGATTTGTCTGTCAAAATAAGGTCAAACGCTTTCTCTTTATCTACGTGAATATTTATTAAACCAACAGCCCTGATACAACTCGCTATTCTGATTCAATAATCTTCACCTAATCAAGCATGCAAAAATTCTACACAAAAGGGGTAAAATTACTAACCAAACAAAGATAAAACATTAAGTGTCTATGAAAGTCAAACCAGCAGTTTATGAAAAAACAGGTACTGGGGCAAACCTTTGGGAGCTGCCTCCACCAGACTGCAGTCATAAAACCACAAAGTTGGAGCTCAGTGAAACACAAAGGGTCGTAAAACTTTTAGGCAGCAACCAGTGGAAAAACACTAAGAGTGAAGACAATGGAACAGTGAGTGTTCCACCATTAAGGTTCTAACAGTACAACTTTTAAGTTCACCTGAGTCTGCGCTACGGTGTTCAAAACACAGTGAGACACACACAGCTTCAATTCACAGCAGCTTTCAGAGTCCAACAGCAGTCACAGCTTCAATAACACATTGCATGCACATACAACTTTGAACACATTGGACTACAATAAGTGGCGATTCTAAATCCCCCTAAAATCCTACTCTATCCTGCCCAAGGTATTTCTAATAGAAATAAAACAAAGCGGGATTACTTGGTGGCATCTTCTCTGGAGCAGGGGAGGTGGGGGGAATTTGTTACGCGTCCATAACAAATTCAAAAACGGTCGGCTTTTCCTCCTTTGGCAATAGGGTACAAATATGATGGACTGTCAGCAGTTGACCGGAGCAAAACAAGGAGGAAATTTTGTCTCCTTTTTCTTGGGTTGCATGTCAAATCCATGCCTTCGATCGGTAAGGTAATACTTGCTGGTCTTCATATCAGCTTCTTATAAGCTTTTTAGCTTGTTGAGCTTCTCATGAGTTTGGCCAGTGAGGAGAATGAATGAAAACTCACGTGTGAGTTTCTTCTCCAGGATGATGCGTTCCTCCGTTGTGTGGTAACCACATCTCGGTTTCCAGAGGGAGAAAAAGCAATGATGGAGCGTCTCCCGTGTTCTTACATAGCCCACTGTTACATCAGAGCTGCGACGCCCCTTCCTGTTAGTTGAAATGCATGCTGGGAGGTGTAGTAGCAGACGATACTGGGGTATATATTAGCAGATGACAATGAGAGGCATGGTAGTGAACAAATGTTCCAACAAAGATGATGACTTTTCCTTTTGGTGGCAAAGTCAACAGAGTGTAAGAAACATTGTAAGTATAAGGTTGTAAATACATAGTGGTGCACTGATCAGCAGTTTCTGATCTCTGGCTTGTAACTGTTTCTACTTGCAGAATTGCCTGTGACATGGAATTTTTATGATCAATCCAATTACATTTATGGAAAGGAAACATAAAAAAAAATGTTAAAAAGTAAATTAATGTCGCTAAAATGAAAAGTTGTTGAGATAAATGGACTGACCCTTGGTGGCATGAGGTTCAGTCAGTTGTTACTTTCTAGATTATTGTGCTTCATGTGTTTGTTTACATTTTCCTATGGATCTGTTTGCCCTTGGTTTTGTTATTTAGTCTAGTTTTGCTCGGTTCCTCATGTCCCTGCTTTCCTCCTGCTCATTAGTTTAACCTGACACATTCCCTCATCCTCCCTGCAGCCTGGTCCACACCTGTTACATGTTTCGTCTGATTACCTGCCTCCCTGTCTCATTGGTCCACACTCCACTTTATAAGCTCTGTAGTTTTCATTATTCAGTATCATTTATTAATTATATTACTATATAAACACAAAATTATTATAGAGTGGACGTTTCAAACTGTTTTTTAGTATCTTATGTTAAATGTGTAGGTAGCATTACTAACTCTAAAAACACCAGTCTTTGCACGTTTTCTCTAGAGAAAGTATAGCCTTACCTTAACTATGAGTCTTCCAGAAGGCTTTCCAAAGAACATTTCCAAATCTAGTGTGTTCCATAACAGATAGTCTTTGAGAGCTTATCTGGTTTGAAACAAGAAATGGGAAAAATAAAAATGGTAAAGAAGGAAAATGGCCAGAAGTTGTCGAGATATCAAGCTCTGTTGTAGCAGCCTGAATGAACAGTCAAAATGCTGTCATAGAAAATACAGTTTTAATTTAACTAGCTTGTTACATTAAATGTGTTTTTTCTATGACGGCTCGTTTCATTCCCTCCTTGAAACACCACCTTAACGTGGTGGAGGGGTTTGAGTGCTCGAATGATCCTAGAGGCCATGTTGTCCGATGTTGTTCCATGGTAAACAGGCTCGGTGTGATAGGTCTGACAAAGAGCGGTTCAGACGCCTTCACTAGGACCACTAGAATGAGGCACGTGATGTTACCGGTACGCCGGAAGCAGGGTCTAAACCCTTGAGCCAGGCCTGGGGCAGGACTTGGCAAGCGCCTGTTGGCTGGGTCACTCTTCACGGGACCTAGCTGGGCCAAGCCCGAACAAGAGAAACAAGGCCATCCCCCAGTGGGCCCACCACCTGCAGAGGGAACCATGAGGGACAAAGAGGATCGGGCATCGGACGAAGGTGGAGACCTCGATGACCCGATCTTCGGATGCTTAAACTTGCTCTAGAGACGTGGAATGTCACCTACCTGGGGCAAAGTAGCCTGAGGCCTGAGCTTGTGCGGGAGGTTGAGAGATATGGCTAGAAATGCGCTCACGTCCATGCACAGCGTGGGTTATGGGATCCAGCTCCTCAAGAGAGAGGTTGGACTCTCTTCTACTCTGGAGTGGCTTAGGAGTGGCGTCCCTCTCGGGGGTGCTGGATAGTGCCCATTTCGGGGACTCCATCATTCTGCTGGTGGACTTCAACGGCCATGTGGGAATCGACAGTGACAGCTGGAGGGGTGTGAATGGGAGGAATTGAACACTCTGGTGAAGAGAGGGGCTGAGATGTCTACCAATCACCTGGATCTGCTGGAAGAGGAGGAAGCTAGACAGACTTGGCAGGTGCAAACGTATAGTGAGGGTCTGTCGGAACCCTTGTCACGGGATGTATTCCGGAGGAGGTTATAGACATTTAGTCAGAGTGGACTATGTCTCTATTGTCGATGCTGCTGCCCATAGCTGTGGCTGTCTCTATTGTCGATGCTGCCGCCCATAGCTGTGGCTGCAAGGTCTGCGGTGCCTGTCACGGCAGCAATCCCGGAACCCAGTGGTGGACACTGAAAGTAAGGGATACTGTTGTTGGGACCCCAACCATGGGTAACAACATTAAAGGCCAGTAAGAACTTTTCTGGAACTTTCAAAGATAAATCGCATTAATCTATTTCCAGCGCAACCAGGAACAAGACGTCGTGACGTCACTGTTTGAATAAAAACCCTGCATTTCAACAAACAGACCTCTTCCAGGGTCCAGGTCCCCAGCAGAACTGGAAGGAGAGACACACACCGCATGCTAATGTCTCTTTGCTGGTAAACAGACATAACTCTTCAAACTGGATCCAAGAGTGTCATACTATCACGCGATCATATGCACTACGTTAAGTAGGAATTAATTGCTGTTTGTGTATCCGGTATTCATTCATGAGGAGTAATTAAGTTGCAAGCGTGGCTTGACTTTTCTTTCTGAGGTCTAAAGAAGCAAACTGTGTTCCAGAGAGTTCCCAGCAGAGACCTTATCTCTACAACGCAGAGTGGAGTGGTTTTCCGGTCTGAAGTAGGACAAAAGTACCACAACACAGCACACTGCTCTGCGTGCAGTTTGGCTGGGCGGCAGAACAACCCGCCCACCCCACAGCTACGGAGGTTAGCTGCAAGTTAACCCTTCTTGTTTCTTTTGTTAGCTCCAACCGCTAACCACTAAGAACACATGCTTTTCTACTTTATGAGTCAGCTGAAGGTCATTTACCCAGAAAGGTTGTTAGTTTCCAATCTAGGGAAAATATTACCCTAAATATTATTTTACTAAACTTGATAACTATTTAAACACCATTAAGACCCCTTTATCTAGAAAGGTTTGGTTCTTATTCAAAATACTCGTACTCGTCGTTCTTCCGCTTATCGGGACCGGGTCGCGGGGGCAGCAGACTCAGCAGAGACACCCAGACGTCCCTCTCCCCAGACACCTCCTTCAGCTCCTCCGGGGGGAGCCCAAGGCGTTCCCAGGCCAGCCGAGAGACATAGTCCCTCCAGCGTGTCCTGGGCCGTCCCCTGGGCCTCCTCCCGGTGGGACGTGCCTGGAGCACCTCCCGAGGGAGGCGTCCAGGAGGCATCCGGTATAGATGCCCGAGACACCTCAACTGGCTCCTCTCGATGTGGAGGAGCAGCGGCTCTACTGTGTGTGAACGCACCATAAGGGAGTGCCCGGCCACCCTACGGAGGAAGCTCATTTCAGCCGCTTGTATCCGGGATCTCGTTCTTTCGGTCATGTCCCAAAGTTCATGGCCATAGGTGAGGGTAGGAACATAGACCGAGAGCTTCGCTTTTCGGCTCAGCTCTCTCTACACCACAACGGACCGGCACAGCGCCCCCATTACTGCGGCAGCCGCATCAATCCGTCTGTCGATCTCCCGCTCCATTCTTCCCTCACTCGTGAACAAGACCCCGAGATACTTGAACTCCTCCACTTGAGGCAGGAACTCCCCTCCAACCTGAAGAGGACAAGCCACCCTTTTCCGGTCGAGTACCATGGCCTCTGACTTGGAGGAGCTGATCTTCATCCCAGCCGCTTCACACTCGGCTGCGAACCGCCCCAGCGCATGCTGTAGGTCTTGGCTAGAGGGGGCCAGCAGGACCACGTTATCTGCAAAAAATAATATTTCCTTAAATATTTATTTACTATTTCCATAATGTTACTATAAATATTATTTTAATAAATAAAGACAGCTAACTAAACACCATTAAGACACATTTGTCCAGAAAGGTTTGGTTCTTATTCAAAATAATTTTCCTTAAATATTATTTTACTATTTCCTTAATAATATTTCTTTAAATATTATTTTAATAAAAAAGGCAGCTAAATAAACACCGTTGAGAATTGGTCATCCAGAAGGTTTGTTTTATTCAGCAAATTATTCTTTAAAATGTTTTATCGAAACGTTTTATCTGATCTTGCATTGTGAATGGTTGTTTAAAGGTATACCAATTATTGCCTAAGGTGGTTCCAAGACTAACTTACCTTCATTTCCAGACTCTTCAAGATAAGTTCTCCACCTGCGTTTGCAGGTGGAGAACTGGACGTGGTAAAATTGGATTTGCAACGTAAAGTCAGAAGTAAGGACTTATCTATTAAACTCTTAGAGCTGACAGGAAAGTCGCAAATATTACCGAAGCTCAGGAGAGTCGAATGCAGCGGTGTTAACACGCAATATGCTGCTTGTAAAACGTGTTTAGTCGTAATCAAGTTCAGCTGTGATTAAGGCAAATTCTGGATTGAATCAGCCCTGCATCTCTTCATTCGTCAAACAAAAAGTACCATCACGTGTCAAGTCTCATCTGACCAACAAAACTGCTGCATGTGCACTAAAGATTTAAGAGCCTTTGCCACAGTAGAAGGGAACGGCTTCATCAAGGGAAGATATTAAATAAATACGTTGTTAAATAGAAAAAAAATTGAATGTACCATTAAATGTACAATTTATTTAATACATCATTGAATATTAAGTGTACCACTAATTACGTCATGTAATACGTCATGTAATACTTAATTTTGTCCAGTTTGACCCTCCATTCTTGAGGCCTGTATAGGAGGTCATGTCAGAATTTGAATCAGGTGTGCTGGAGCAGACATACATCTAAAACTTGCAGGGAAGGGGTCCCTGAGGACCAGGGCTATGAACCATTGTAGTACAGTTTCTAAATTGTGAAGGTAATGCCTTTTTGCACTTTTGTTCACCAAGTACAGTTCTCTTGCTAGGTGTTTTTTTCTTTTGTTTCAGCAATTTGAAACATAAAAGTAAAGTCATTGTTCAAAGGAAACAATCACTTAATAAATGAGTAAAATACAAATATGTACATGTTGTTTATTCAACTAAGATAGGCATGGTCTGTTTCCTTGTTTGATATTTTATTATTTCTTCATTATTATTCTTTTTACGTTAACTGGCCTTTACTACAGCTAAAAACAGGGACCTAACTGGTCCTTCAAACAAAGAAATTGCCAAAGACTAACTGAAGAAAACAAAAATGGGAGTGGCACAGGAGTGGGAGTCGTTCTAAATGGGAGCGGGATGGGAGTGGGAGTCAATTTACCAGGATTGGGATGGGACAGGATTTTTTTCTTATGCTGGCCTGGGATTGGGATGGGACAAGACTTTTTTCTGTGGGAGCAGGATGGGACAGGAGCAAATCCACTGTCCAATGTCACCCTCTAATGTACACACAACAGTATATATTTGATCACTTATGTTTTGACATTTTAGGGGAAGCTGAGCTTCCCCTGCAGTCTTAGAGCAATCGACACTGCCTGTTAGTCTTCCTTATTCTTTAATTCTGCTTAGTAGTTTAGTTGGGTTGTTTTAGCATAGTAAATAGTTTGTACACACAGAGAATTAATTCACACAATTTATTAAAATACAAGAATTTATTAACAAAAATAAGTCACCTCAAAGTCAAACATATTTCAATCAACAGAGTTTTGCTGTTCAATAAAGCCAAAGCTTGCCTCATCCCTTTCAATTTTGTCCTAATACCACTGCCTTATTGGGCTGGTATTCACAGGACAACCCCAACCGAAATATTATTTAATAAAATATTAAAGTATTAATATTAAATAATAAATAGTATATTCATATTCATAATCACAACACTGTCAAACTGAAGAGGAAGTCCTATCAGCTGTGGTTGGCTTGTGGGACTCCTGAGGTGGCTGATGGGTACCTATGAGGCCAAGCGTGCCACGGCCCGGGCTGTGGCAGAGGCAAAATCTCTGGCCAGGGAGGAGTTCGGTGAGACCATGAAAAAGGCCTTGAAGTTATTCTGGTAAACAGTCCGTGGCCTTAGGATTGGGAAACAGTGCTTCGCCAACACTGTTTACAGTGGAGGTGGGGAGCTGCTGACCTTAATTGGGGATATTATTGGGCAGTGGAAGGAGTACTTCGAGGATCTCCCCAATCCTGCCATCATGCCTTCCCTAGGAGTACAGAGTCGGTGGCCCTTTATTAGGGGCTATCCAGTGTCTGTACAAGCGCAGCAGGAGTTTGGTCCGCATTGCCGGCACGAAGTCAGGCCTGTTCCCGGTGCATGTTGGACTCTGGCAGGGCTGCCCTTTGTCACCGATCCTTTTCATAACTTTTATGGTTTTGTGGTTATGATTTCTAGGTGCAGCCAACGGCCAGAGGGGATCTGGTTTGGGGACCAGTGGATTTTGTTGGACATGCTGGAGAGACTATGTCCCTCGGGTGGCCTGGGAACACCTTGGGCTCCCCCTGTAGGAGCTGGAGGAAGTGTCTGGGGACGTCTCTACTGAGTCTGCTGCCCCAGCGACCCGGTTCTGGATGAAGAGGAAGACGACAAGTACGATGAGTACGAGTATGAGGTTGTTACATCTGTAGTACTTCAACTCATTTATTTTCTTCTGCATCATTGATATACTGAAAATAACCATTTTTGAGTCCTCCTTCTGCAATAACATCATCAACACTGAAGAGTGTTGAAGGCTGTACCTCATACCATTTTAAGCGTGTTCTCACCGTTTGGAAAAAGACCATGGCCCGTATTCATTAAGACCAAAAGTAGCACCTAGTAACATCATTCAAAGAAAAATCTTCTAAATTGTTCTATATAAGTATTATATATAAGTAATGGATAGAGAAAAAGATTGATTCAGATTAAGACCAAATAGCATAAGCAAATACTGATAAATATTAGATTGTCAGTCAGTCATTTTCTACCGCTTATTCCATAGTGGGTCGCGGGTGAGCTGGTGCCTATCTCCAGCAGTCTATGGGCGAGAGGCGGGGTACACCCTGGACAGGTCGCCAGTCCATCCCAGGGCAACACACAAACAACCATGCACACACCTAAGGGCAATTTAGAGTGACGAATTAACCTAACAGGCATGTCTTTGGACTGTGGGAGGAAGCCGGAGTACCCGGTGAGAACCCAAACATGCAAACTCCATGCAGAAAGACCCCCGGCCGGGAATCGAACCCAGGACCTTCTTGCTGCAAGGCAACAATGCTACCAACTGCGCCACCGTGCAGCCCATGTTAGATTGTATGATTCAAAATATGTGAAGCAACACCTTTGCATTTATTTTCTCTTTGAAGATACAACATGGATCAGCTCTTCAGCTGATCCACATCTGGGACTTAGGATTTAGTTTGATGGCCAAATCCTAAATGTTGTCTGTCAACATTCAAACACTGTGCAATCACAGGACACAGCTTGGTTTAGTCGACTATGAGAGCTTCATCAGTATCTCAAATGAGGATCTTGATTGTCTTATTACTGAGGTTCTTCATCAAACCCCTGGCTCAGGAGAGACCTGCATCACCGATAGAGGGAAGGGGATCATAGTTCAGCCTTTAAAAGGCTGTTATTTCAGCCTTTAACTCTATCGTCCCTCTCTGTTTTTTTCTCTTTCTTGAAGTTACATCTGACCTGGCTCTGTGTTTAGCTGTGGCGCCTTCCTGAAGAGGGACATTGGGCAAGCTGCTTTTGCCAACAACGTAATGCTCACCTTATAACTTGGCCCAGTCTTTTCGTGTTTAACCCTGTCTCTCCTAGACATAGCTACTGACTGAGCTTCTACTGTGACTAACTGTATATGCTATCTTTCATACTCTATATTTTAAAACTGGCTCAGAGTTTATCTGCTTAGCTGTCTTTCTCTCCTAGATGAAGCCTCTAAAGGAGCTATAACCATTTATGTTTCACTTTTCTGTCCTATAGAAAGTACTACTGCATTAGTGCTTCTGTGTTCTTTTTTGTGTCTCTGCTCTGTTCTCTCAAACCCCCAGTCGGTCGTGGCAGATGGCCGCTCACACTCAGCCTGGTTCTGCTGGAGGTTTCTTCCTGTTAAAAGGGAGTTTTCCTCTCCGCTGTCGCTATATGTATGCTCAGTATGAAGGATTGCTGCAAAGTCAATGCAAGCGACTGTCAACTCTCTCTACATGCTCATCCTGGAGGAATGAATGCTACAAGTCACTGACTCTGCTGAGTTCCCCTAGATAGAAAAACCTTCAACCATTTTGAATAATAAACTGAATCCAACTGCACTGTTTGATAGTAAGGATTAATTGGAATGTATGTACCTGACTTGAAATCTGTATGATTCGATTGAATTGACTTTGTAAATTGCCTTGAGATGACGTGTTGTGAATTGGCGCTATATAAGTACAACTGAATTGAATTTAACGATGGCAAATACGAGAGCATTTAAGGATAATAGATCTAGTAGGAAGAGCCTTCAGAGGTTGCCGTATCTACAGTGTTTCTGTCCCCAACTAAGTATGGTATGGATTATTTTGTGGAGGTAATTAAGTCTCCAATCATTGTTCCCTAGCTGCTCAATGAATTACTCATATTATTATCCATTGTTCCAGGCATATTGTCACAAATCATAAGTTAAATCCATGGGGATTTGTGTTTCACGATGGAGTTGATGGCTTCAGTTTTTGCATTACCTACCTAAGATTCTGCACAGACAATAGAGCGTCCACTTCCTTGCAACTTTTCTGAGGTGCAGTTGAATAACATGGACTTCCACATTATGTCAGGGGTGATGTGGGCAGTGAAAATATTGAAATTGTATGGTTTATGATTTAAAATAGAGGAGCGAACAGGGGAAGTTTAATGGTGGGACATAGTGTTCATAATCAAAGGATTGAAAGATTGTGGGAAGAACTAAACAGGGTGGTATCATTCTATTTCAAAGACCTTTTCCTATTATGAAGAATGCTGGAATTTTAGATAGCATCAAGCCCCTCCACATTGGGGCTCTTCACCATATTTATTTTCAAAGAATAAGCAAATCTGTGGATGAGTTTAGAAGCCAATGGAACCACCACAGTTTAAGGACAATGGAGAATAGGTCCCCACTACAATTGTGGACTGCTGGGATGCTCCAACTCCCTCACCATCAACGGCCACTCATGAACCTTGTTCATGTGCAACAAGGTTGCAACACCCACCAGTGGGATATAGAGTTATGGCAAATTATTCCCTTAAATAAAGATCAAAACCATGGAATATAACTTTATTTATTGGCACTTATCCCTTTTTAAGTAAATCATTAGTTTGCTAAGTAGTTTTGTTCATGTTCACCATATTCAAAGTTGTGGTGTTAACATTTTTGTCATGCATGGATAAGCCAATTTTTAAAATGTAGGTATTCCAGGAGTTATGTTGTAAGGTTTGCAATTTCCTACATGAAAAAAAGAGTCTAAAAGGGTTAGGACAGTGTGTAAATACTGAATTTGTTTTTTTTTTAAATCAGAACTTCCTTTCAATGGCATCTTCCTTTCAACTGACATCATATCAACAAGTACATAGTAAATTTAATTATGTCATTGTATGTGCATGATTAACTACTGTAATTACTTACCTCCATGATAAGGATAAACATTGTATTGAATATCTTACGCCTTGAGTATTTAATTTTTAAATAAATTAGTTTGTGTACAATTAATCTCATGAAAAATGTAAAATAATGGCCTATAAAATATTTTGGACTAAGGCATTGGGCCAAACAAATACCAAATACAAAGTCTGAACTCAGCAAAGTTATTTGTTTGAACAGGCTGACTGAAAAAGAAAAGTAAGAGCCTCATACTCTAGTAATCAAATACAAATATTCACCTAATGCATATTATCAAATGCAAAAAAAAAAAAATAACATTGAAATGGCTTCAGGTAAATCTGCAAACATAAATTTTCAGTTTGTTTTACTGTCTTTTTTCATGCCATATATGCTTGGTTTTTATCTAGGGCAATATAATATGCAATAACACCAGTTTGTCAACAAACAAAACAAACTCAGTAACTCAAGGTTCCAACCCCTTCCCATGACCTCACCCCTTATCCATGTCAGATCTAAAATCAGCATATACATTTTATAACAGTATGCAAAGAAGGTATTGGCAACTGGAAACCAGTAATAACTGATAAAGTCAAGGGTTGGCTTTGGAGAGAACCTAATGTTAGAATACTGTCACATCCAGTGAAGAAAACCAGAATATCCTTCAGAGAGACACTCCAGCTGCAAATAATAAAAACAAAATCAACAACTATTTTCCCCATCAGGTTTATTGTTATTTTCAGAGCAATAAGGTTGGTAAATGGTAAAAAAAATATATACCAAATTCTTTTAATTTTATTACTCACTGACAGAGTTGTTTCAAAGTTTGCTAAAATCTCATTTATGTCAGGCTACCATCCTTCTGGTAAATAGAATAATGCAATTAGCTACAAGCAAATCAACAACAAAAAAACAACAATCCGCATTGTTGAAGACCATATAATATTTAGCTGGATGTACAAATAGGTATTTTTTGCAGAGCATCTACAAAAGGAAGGGCAAATTAGGCATTTATCTAAGGAAGAATGATGCTCAAGATATCTTCAAATGTATCGTTTTACTGTGATGCATTGATGGTCCAGAAAAGAAATCCGTGTTTAAACCGATCACAATAAGGGGTGTGAGGTGATTCAGCTGCTTGGAGTAGGAGGAAAATGCACATTCCAGAACTCTGGTGTCTGGTTAACTTGTAAAATAAATAAAAAAATTATACTAAATAAACTTGCGATGGACTGGCGACCTGTCCAGGGTGTACCCTGCCTCCCACCCATAGACTGCTGAAGATAGCACCAGCTCCTACTTTGAGGATCACTATGGAAGAAGCAGTATAGAAAATGACTGACTGACTGACTTTGATGCAAAGGATTGGGCAGGGATGGTATGGAACACACTGTCTTCACTGTAACAAAACAAGGCTGGCTGAGAACCCATAGTGATCTTGCCACAGAGAGGAAAATTGCAAAGAAAGTTCCCAAAGTTGTCGACTGTCGACCGGAAAAGGGTGGCTTGTCCTCTTCAGGTTGGAGGGGAGTTCCTGCCTCAAGTGGAGGAGTTCAAGTATCTTGGGGTCTTGTTCACGAGTGACGGGAGAATGGAGCGGGAGATCGACAGACGGATCGATGCGGCTGCCGCAGTAATGGGGGTCGCTGTGCCGGTCCGTTGTGGTGAAGAGAGAGCTGAGCCGAAAAGCGAAGCTCTCAATTTACCGGTCGGTGTAAGTTCCTACCCTCACCTATGGTCATGTACTTTGGGTCATGAAGAACGAGATCCCGGATACAAGCGGCTGAAATGAGCTTCCTTCGTAGGGTGGCCGGGCACTCCCTTAGAGATAGGGTGAGGAGCTCGGCCATCCGGGAGGGGCTCGGAGTAGAGACGCTGCTCCTCCACATCGAGAGGAGCCAGTTGAGGTGCCTCGGGCATCTATACCGGATGCCTCCTGGACGGCTTCCTCAGGAGGAGGCCCAGGACACGCTGGAGGGACCATGTCTCTCGGCTGGCCTTGGAACGCCTTGGGCTCCCCCCGGAGGAGCTGGAAGAGGTGTCTGGGGAGAGGGACGTCTGGGCGTCTCTGCTGAGTCTGCTGCCCCCAAAGTTTACTGTTAAGGTGCGTTCCGACTGATCACAAATGTTAACCCTATGTAAACACACGTTCAGGAGTGAAGCGACGCAAAGGACACAATGCAAACGGCGCGATTAGCGGTAATAGAGCGAAGCGAAACCTGCGATGGACACGAAGCGGATTTGCTTTAGTTGAAAAATATGAACTTTTCTGTCAATTCGCGTCGCGTCAACCAATCTAGGTCTGGATGTGGCTTTGACGTAGGATAAAGGACCACAGCAGAGATGAAGATGTCTTGATTGATGATGGATAGGCCTGAGTTCTAATACTCAACCAATTATTATTATTGAGACAAGTACAGAAAGAACTTAGCCTGGAGAAGAGTCAGTAAGAGAATGGAGTGGCAGGTAAAACTTTAAACCACTAGCTAGCAACATTGTACTACTGTTTGTTGGCAAACTTTCATCAGCACGTCACTTGCTAACATGAAGTTGTACTCTGTCTGTCGTTGTTTGGGTAATTTTTAAAAGTGGAAAATAGCCTGGATAACATTTATTTAGCAAAGATAATAATAACATAATATCATGATTCAACAATGCCATGGCAACCACAGACAGGCTACAGTCCTCTCCTGTCATTCCTCGACCCCTTCGTCACTCCACGGCCCACTACCAGCAACATGGGCCAGATCGAGGAGATGGCAGAGGACCTACCTGCACCAGCCCAAGACCAGGAGACAGAGGAGGCAGAAGGTACATTGCCAAACAACATTTAATAAAAGAAAAAAAAACATCCACTTTGACAACTGTTAAAACTACCTTGCCATGTGTCTTTTGAAACAAATCGTGATACAACTGAGGACAGGTCCCTTCCACCTAAAACACTTGCTGCCTCATGTGTCTCTGAGTCTCAGGTCCTTCATCCTCTGCTGCTGCATCCACTCCCATAGGTGTGTACATGTCATAGTACGCAAGAGTAGACCGGCATGTAAACACACTAGCACAGTGTGGAATCTAATTTAAAAACTGTGTAATCTTGCAGGAAGGAGGAGAGTGCCATCCCGGAATGAGCCATCTGATTTTGAGGGTGCGCATCTGGAAGCCCTCCAGAAGCGGCCACCACCACCAACTCCCCCGTGGGTCCTCTGCCCTAATAGCATTTCCTCCTCAGTTTAGCTCCATCCCTGGACAGACTGATACCACATGACCAAAAGTTACTCAATTTGTGCTCAATTTGGAACATGCGGCCCCCCAATAATTTTTGTAAATGTTTTTTCTATATGTGGCAGTTTCTCCAGGGATGGACCTAACTTCCTCTCCTTCCTTCTCTCAATCCTACTCCATTACTCTTCTCTGTCCAAGGTCTCTCTCTACTTGTCTCCCACAATGTGTTGAGTCATACAAGTTATGTAAATAGTTTGTTTATTTAATGAAATGAATTATTTTTTTGCAAATATTGTAGCTCCTATCATTTCTGAAATGCATTCTACTCTTAACAACATAGATAAATAATACATAAACAACACACATTTTCCCATAGTACTTTTGGTCAAACTAGCATCGGAAATATTGATTGAGCTTAGTTGGAGATACAGAGATGCCTCTAAATTTCTGGACCTCCAACTCAGCTTAATCAAATGATGAGAAAACTCCAAATTTGATTTAGCCAGGTTGGAGATACAGAAATGCACATTAATTTCAGATGCAGAGATGCATCTAAAATTTAGATGCAACTCTCCATCTTCAACTACGCCTCATCAAATGAGAATTCAGTATTTGATTCAGCTGGGTTGGAGATGAAGGGAGGCATGTACAATTTAACTGCAGAAATGCACGGCATTCAGCTCTGCAGAGGTCTGCTAACGAGCTATTCACTTCATTCAGGTCTGTGGAGAGAGGATGCACGTTGAAGTTTCTGAGTGGTAGCTCTGGAGGACTGGAGTTGGAGACCCCTGTTCTGGAGGAAGCATCCATAGTGTGCAGGTCACACAGCACAGAGAGTAGCCACAGGAGGACACAACAGAGGACATTTAATTATCAGGATGTGCATTGAGTTCCAGTGCAGTACCTGCAAAGAAAGAAGGGAAAACAATACCTACAATCCACAAACATCAAACATAAAAAAGACAGAAACATTCATGTACACACAGGATGAAGGAAGGTTTGCTGTGAAGAGGTTTGTGGGTGGCTTTGAAAAAAGCCATTGAAAGTTAGTCCTAAAAAGGACTGTTCAATCACGCTGTGGGCTGCCATGGTACTGCTCCTTCTGCCACAAAGAGTTCTTTGAGGGCATCGCTGACATGCCTTGCCTCTGTTGAGGTGTTGGCAGCTACCTGACCAAAACATTGCAGTGGCACCTCTCCAGCCTCCAGCTGCCGGACCCCTCTCAGCAGATGGCTCATAACTTGCTGAAGCACGCACAAAGTTGTGAAGCACACATGTGGCCTTCACACACAGCTCCACAACTGCAGTGCATACCTCAATGACACTACGATACCACCTCCACTGTGAGGTCAGGATGCTGAAGGTGTCCTCCAGCGGTGATACAGCGACTGCAGCTGGTGTCCCGGAGGCTGATTCGTCCCCCAACGCGGGACAGCAGGTCCTCAAACTGGGTCCTGGATAGGCGGAAGTACTGCTTAAAGCAACCATCATCATCCGGCAGTGCCAGGAGAAGGTGGTGGTACTCTCCAAACTGGTTCCGTCTCTGGAGAATCAGGTGAACCCAGAGACGTTGACGCCGGCTGCGTTGTTCGGTTTTTCATAAATAAAGCACCGTGACTAGCGCTGTAAAATCCAGGTCCGCCATGTTCAGTTGACACCGGCAAAAAGCTCTTAATTGATGATGCGGTGAAGAGAGTGGAGAAAGTGGAGCGTTGTTGCCAGTTGGCCACCCAAATTGCTGCTGAAATGTCAGGCGAGCGACAGCACGCGAATGAGGCGAAAATCTTGCTGAAATCGAGCTTGGTCTGAAGGCACCATTAGACTGCTGGAGGACATAATGACCACTCTCACTCAGTCTGCTACGAGTACGAGTACGCTATTTACATTTTAATGTATGTTTTATATGCGGGTATGTTTAAAGAGTATAAATTATTTTTAGTGCATTTAATGTGGAATGGTCAATTAATATAATCAATTCAAAGAATTTGTTGCATGACACAGCGACACAGTTGTTAGCAGTTTTGCCTTGCGACAAGAATGTCCTGGGTTCGAATCTCAGCAGAGGGTCTTTCTGCGAGGAGTTAGCATGTTCTACCAGTGCATGTGTGGGTTCAGTCCAAAAATCATGACTGTTAATCTGACACTTAGTTATGAGTGTGTGTGTGTGTGTGTGTGTGTGTGTGTGTGTGTGTGTGCGCACCTGGTTGTGTTATGAGTCTATGTGTTGCCCTGTGATGGACTGGTGAACTGTCCAGGGTGCCTCCCGCCTCTCGCCCAATGACTGCTGGAGATAGACACCAGCCCCCCTGGCAACCCTGCAAGGATAGACAATAGATGAATGTATGGATGTTGTATGACATGCTTGGGGTCTTTCTCTTGCTGTTCTACAAATCATAATTATGACTGTGTCATTGTGATTGTCATTTTAATTAAAGTGTGCCAGTCTGAATCAGTGAATTGAGGTTTTATGTTGATAAATTCTTCCAAATGACAAACATACATTCAGCATCCTGAAGATAGCCTTGCCAAAAGCCAGTGTTCAGCTCTCTTGTTGGAATATGTTGCTCCCTCTTTCAGACCGCTTGATCTAAAGAGATTCTCCACCGTCCCATCTCCACCTTTTTAAAATCGCTCTTCAGTTTTTTCAGGATATCTCAGGGGTTTATCCAGAACACCAAGAGCCTTAAAGCCATCTCTGAACCTAGTAAAAGACACAAATTGTGATAGCTACTTTATACAATATGGAGCCTATGTTGGAAAGTAAAGTTTTTTCTTCAGTTTTACTGAGGTCACACAATGAATTTCAGACAAAACCAGAACTGCAGTTAGAGAGAACATACTTTCTTAAAAGGGGTCATAATCTATGGACAAATCCTAAACATCACTCTCAGAAATAGACCATCACAAATTAAAACTGAAGAAATACACTGCCTGGTTAAAAAACAAAGTTACTATGCACTATAATATTTTGTTGAACCGCCTTTAGCTTTGATTACAGCACGCATTCGCTGCAGCATTGTTTCGATAAGCTTCTGCTTTGTCACAAGGTTTATTTTCACCCAGTGTTGCATTAATTTTTCACCAAGATCTTGAAATGATTATGGTAGAGTCTGACTGCTGCACAAAGCCTTCTCCACCACATCCCAATGATTCTCAATGGGGTTCAGGTCTGCCCTCTGTGGTGGCCAATCCATGTGTAAGAATGATGTCTCATGCTCCCTGAACCACTCTTTCACAATTTGAGCCTGATGAATCCTGGCATTGTCGTCTTGGAATATGCCCGTGCCATCAGGGAAGAAAAAAATCCATTGATGAAATAACCTTAGTGGTTAATGGTTTTCTTAAGGCTACACAGCTGTTCAGTCCCAATCCCTTGAGTTCCCTTCGCATTGTGCGTGTGGAAATGCTCTTACTTTCACTATTAAACTTAGCCCGGAGTTTTACTGTTGTTTTTCTTCAATTTGATTTCACCAAACATTTAAGTGATTGCCGATCACGATCATTCAGGATTTTTTTCCGGCCACATTTCTGCCTCGAAGAATATGGTCCCCACTATCCTTCCAGTTTTTAATAAAGCGTTGGGCAGTTCTTAACCCAATTGTGGTAGTTTCTCCAATCTCCTTAGATGTTTTCTCTGCTTGATGCATGCCAATGATTTGACCCTTCGTAAACAGACTGACATCTTTTCCACGACCACGGGATGTGTCTTTCAACAAGGTTGTTTAAGAAATGAGAAGCAACTCAATGCACCAGTTGCCAGCTGAAACATAATCCCCCATGCAGTAATTATCCACTGGGAGGCTTGTACCTATTTGCTTAGTTAAATCCAGGTGGTGACTTTTTTTTGGCCAGGCAGTATATATTTTGAACCTGCCAGATGATATAAGAAAAAAAATTTTTGAACACATTCACTTCCCTTACGAAAGTATTCATGCAACATTTTAACATTTTGCCTCATTATGACCACAAATGCATTTTTTAGGGGGCTCTCTGTGATATATCAACACAGAGTAGTGCATATTTGTTGAGTGAAATAAAAAGATACATGGTTTAAAAGTTCTCTTTACAAACAAAAACCTGAAATGTTTAATATGCATCAGTCCTCAATGTCTATAGACCTGTTGCCCTGTCATCCCACATCATGAAGATCCTAGAGAGACTCCAGTTGCACCATCTGAGTAAGCAAACAATAAACTATCAGGACCCCTTCCAGTTTGCTTATCGCGGTGGAGTTGGAGATGAAGATGCTATCAAACACCTGCTTCAACAAACCCACCGTCACCTGGACAAAGCCAGCAGCACTGTGGGGATCATGTTCTTTGATTTCTCCAGAGCATTTAACACAATTCAACTGAATTTGCTTTGCCAGAAACTCCAGAAGACTCTGATCCAGGAGATTGTTGAGGTCTCCACCAAAGACTACCTGACAAACAGACCACTGTTTGTGAGACTAAAGGGTTGTGTGTCTAACCAGATAGTCAGCAGCACAGGAGCACCTCAGGTGACTGTCGTCTAACCATTCCTTTTCATTCTGTACACCTCAGACTTCCAGTACAAGACAGACTCCTGTCATCTGCTGAAATACTCCGATGATTCTGTAGTCGTGGTGTGCATCAGAGATGGACTAAAAAGCTGAGGACAGGGAGCTGATGGACCGCTTTGTGACATGGTGTAGAAACAATCATCTCATCTTGAACGTGAATAAAACAAAGGAGATGATTGTAGATTTTAAGAGAAACAGGAATGAGGTCACACACTATTTCCATCATGAGAGAAAAAGTGGAGGTAGTGGAGGTGTAGAAATACCTCGGTGTTCACCTGGACAACAGACTGGAGTGGAGATACAATCATGAAGCCATCTACAAGAAGGAACAGAGCACACTGTACTTCTTGAGGAAGCTTAGGCCCTTTGGTGTTTGCAGCAACATGCTGCATATCTTCTATAAGTCTGTTGTGGAGAGTGTGATCTCTTCTAACATCATCTGCTAGGGCAGCAGCATCAGAGCCAGGGACTTAAAAAAGCTCAACAAGCTAATAAAGAAAGCTGGCTCTGTTCTGCAAACTCATCTGGCACCTCTAGAGATCACTATACAAAGAAGCATTCTTCATAAAATGAAGAATGAATTATGGAGAACCCTGAGCACCCTCTTCACCAGACTGTTGTACAACAACAGAGTGTCTCCAGTCAGAGGACTCTTCAGATCTGCTGTAAGACAGACTGCTACAGGAGATCCTTCCTGCCCACAGCCATCAGCATCTACAATGGGTCTTTGAAGAAAACTGTATAAAATGAGCTACAACAACGTTTAATTTCCCTTGAAGAAAACTGTATAAAATGAGCTACAACAACGTTTAATTTCCCTTTGGGATGAATAAAGTATTTTTGAATTAATTTAAATTAACTGATTAAAACATCTAAAATAATTATTACAAAATGAAATTCTGATTATTCTGGGTGCAATGATCAGATGGCCAAAACATAAAGTTATGTGTAAATGTAGGTAATTTAATAGTAATATGAAAAAAATCATTCAAATAATTAACATAATTACATTATAAAAACAGACAGAGGAAGTACTTTTCCTAAGCTACGTTTGCAACTTTTTTCAACATAAAACTTTTTAAACCAATGCTTACAGTAGGTAATGCATATATACATTAGAACACTGGAAAATACTTCCAGTGACAAAATATACAGTTTTCCTTCAAAATGGCACTGCGGGCTCAGCAAATGGAGGATAGCATTAAACAGTGAAGCTTGTGTATGAAAAAGAAGTGTCACGGTAACATAAACTATAGGAACGTGAAGGAGGTCCAACTAGTCCATCCGGCAAACTCTGTGTGTCTTCCTCTGTAGCACTTCTCTATACACTTGCATCGGTGTGTTTTGCTCTTGCATCATAGTTTAGTTTTCGGTTAGTCTTTTGGTTTTTTTTGTGCCTGTATCAGCTTCTGTGCTACTTTAGCGTAGTTCTCTGGGGCAGCACATTTATTTGCAAAATTCCCATCTTCCCCACACTGATAACAGAAAAACTCACTAGAGTCCCTTGATGTGGAAGTTCTGCGGTGGGGCGAATTCGACTTTGCTTCATCATGGTGTGACATTGTAGCAGTGCTGTATCTGGGCTGAACCGACAAGATGGAGACTTGCTTCCATAGTCTGGTAACTTCTTCTTTTAAAGCTTGTAGGCTTTTATCCTCAGCAATGTCTACTGGTGTCTGAGAGTGTGCAGGTGGTGCACTTGGCCTAAATGACATTGTGGTAAATTCACTAACTTGTGTTCGAAGGCCGTGAATTTCAGCTTTCAATTTTTTCATCCCCTCATCGTGAACTGCCGCAGTACTTTTAGCGTACACCACTTTGGGAAGTTGTAACCTGCGGTAACCGTATTTCTTTTAGCAACTTCAGGAATGTTGGAGGATCTTTCCTATGTTTCCTTAGTTGGAGGTTCACAATCATTAGGTTGGATGTAGTGCCTCCTTTAATGAGCTGGTCAAGCCGTGCTTGGTCGGCAGTAGTTGACTGTAGACCACCCTTTTGCACAACCTTATTGAGAACTCGCTCTATGCGCCTCAGGAATTCTGAAAGTTTCTCTTGTTGTTGTTGACACAACAGTCGGAAGGTGAAGTAGAGGTCTTCTCCTGTTTCGGGCGTGCCAAACATGTTTTCCAATATGTCCAGATACTCTATAGCTGTTGCCTCAGGGTCATTAAACCAAAAAGCTTGCAGGATTTCTAGGGTAGGCCCCTTCACACTTTCCATAACTCTCATTTTCATCTCTCTTCCTGGTCGATCACATTCCTCGATCATCAACCATGCTTGCTCAATCTAGTTCTCCAACGATTCTTCTCCTGGGGTGTAGGTTGGACTCCAGAGAAAGTTCGCAGCCGCCTGAAAGGGCTACTTTCACTATCAGTGCGTCTGTTTGTCATTTAAATGACTTCGCCAACTACTCCTCAGGAGTGGATATTTGGAGTGGGGCATCTTGGCCTAAGTCAGCGGTGAGATTAATTTTCCTCTTCATAGGGTCCAAACATTCTCCACAGCTGATTAGAGCCTTCTGGTAAGACATCCAGCGGACAGGCTTTTGCATGAATCTTCTCTCTACACTCACATAGCACAGTTAAATTCTGAATCTGGGAATCATACATCCGTCCTTATAACTTTAACTGGCCCAAGTACCTTGATAGACTGCAGTGTTTGTTCAATGAAACTCACCTCTGCATCTTCTGGGACATCCTTGACCAGTATAGCATAATCAGAGTTGATGCCATCCCCTTTACAACAGTGCCTCAACTGAGCCATCCCCATGGACTTTGCTGCAGTTTTCTATATAGCTAGGTTTTAGTTAGACTGGGTTAAGTGAGTGGAGTCTATTTCTCATAACCAAGGTTTAAGAGGGGAAAACTGCTTTAATTCCTCCCGTGATGTTCCTTTAAAGTAACCACATTTAAGTTAACTACCAAATATTTACAGTTTATACTACAGTTTGTTTGTTTTTTTCAGTCAGGTCAGACTGAGTTTAGAACATCTACACAACTATCCCCGTATGGGCCACCATTTTTGTGTAGCACCCCTGCCGCTCTATAAGCTAGGAGACTAGAATGGAGGGTGCTGGGGTTCGGTTAACAACAGAGCAGATACCACAATGGGTATCTGGCGAAACATCTGGCCTGGTTTTATTAACTACACTGAACACTTGTTAACTTAAAAGTTGGTATACCCTGAACAACACAATGAAGAACAAATAACTGTTTAGAACAGTTATTTGTGAATAGTCCCCAGTATACAGCGAATAACACACGGGTAACTCAGTCCAGTCACTCACGAAACCTCAGAGAAACACCGTTGCAGGCCTGGTTGACAAAACATTGAGAGTGTTGAAATCCCAAGTTATAAAATGCGTTGAAAGTCACAGGACACATTGAGTGCATTGAAATCATCAAAAGAAAACATTGAGTGCGTCAAACCCATGCCAGCTTAGCTTAGCATTAGTTGATCGTCACGCCTTATGTCTCTCTCGACTCTGCCGCTTTCCCAGCTTAACCAACTTAAGTAGCCACTGTTGTTCTTTACATTTCAACACCACGGTAAAGTTTCTTCCATACTTTCCGAAATAATAAAACATTGCAAACTCCATAGTTGTCACAACTGTTATGAAAACAAAATAAACATTTACCTCCTAATATACTTATGTTATGTCTCAATCTGCTCAAGATTTCTACTACTCCTAAAACTAATAAAATTTTACAATAGCCTTGTTTACCACAGGGCTACCTGTGATTACCTGACTCTGCCCTGATTTGTTGCACTTGTCCCCTTCAGTTGTAGTTAGTTGATTTCCATTAAAACCTTTTTTTTCTTAATAGCAACACAAGCCTTTTTGTGTATGCTTTGAGTTATATTAAAAAGTAACATGGTTTTGGACATGGCCTTTTATTTAGGTGGTTAAAAATGGTTTTAATCTTAATTTGTTACTGTTTCTTGACTTCTTTCCTTCTATAGTTATTATTTAAAGATAAAATACTTAATAAAACAAAAAGATTTTAGAAACCATTGAAAGTATTACGTGTAAACTACTATGCTTGTTGTATTAACTTTCTTTATGCCTGCAATTCCAGCTGTTCAATACACAAGTGTTGGGACCCACAGCCATGGATTTCAACATTAAAACTCCGGTACATCCTTTCCTGGAACTTTCAAAATAAATTGCATTTAACAGACTTTCAGCACAACTTCAGAAGGGGGAAACTGGATAACTGCAGATTCCTGTGACGTCACTGCCCGAATAAAAGGAAAGCTTTTGCCACAAGTCTCCCTCTTCCACACGGCCTTCCAGAGGGACCGGATAGGGGGGACAAGTGCGCTGATGTCTCTTTGCTGGCAAAGAAAAACATAACTCTTCAACTGGATCCAAGAGTGTCATACGATCACCGATCATATGCACAAAGTTAAGTATGAATGAAATACTGTATGTGTATCCGGTATTTTCATTCAGGAACGGGGTAATTAAGGTACAAGCATTGCTTGACTGTTCTCTCTGAGATCTGCAGAAGCGAACTATTTCCAGAGAGTTCCCAGCATGACGCCGAGTGCAGCTGTTTCCCAAAGAGGACAACGAGTAGCCACATCACTCTGGTAACCTGCAAGTTTGGCTGGCCGACAGAACGGCCGCCACTCCCCACAGCTAAGGAGGTTAGCTGTAGCTGACCATTGTTCACTGTGGATGCTTTCTTCAACCTTCGTCATCGCCCGGACAACTCCTCAGCACAGTTCATGAGGTTAGGTTTTGGGCAGAGAGTAATAGAGAGATATTTAGGATGAAATGATCTGAACGTTTTTCATTTAAGAAGTTTGGTTTTGTTTGTGTTGAACTCAGCTATCTTGGTGCTAGCAGAATATCTGCAGCACACGTGTTCAGGTTGTGTTCTGTGTTTGTGGGTTTTTAAAGTTAGGACAAACTTTATTTAAAGGGTGATTCTAAACACAGAAGATTGATCATAACGCGCCGTCCGCGCTTACGCATTTTAACCCTTATATTAACCCTGGTATTTTAAAGGTGTGTGTTTGATTCTGGTGCTAAGTCATCAGCTTCTTTTGTTAGCTCAACTGCTAACCGGTAAGAACACGTGCTTGCTGCTAAAGAATATTTAACAAAAAGGTTGTTAGTTTACAAGCAAGTGGATAATAGCCCTAAGCATTATTTTACTAAATCTGATAACTAAGTAAACACCATTAAGCCCCATTTCTCCAGAAAGATTTGGGTCTTTTCCAAAATATTCCCTTAATAATATTTCTTTAAATATTATTTTAATAAATAAAGGCAGCTAATGAGACACCGTTGAGAATTAGTCATCCAGAAGGTTGGTGGAGAGGAAAAACTCCCTTTTAACAGGAAGAAACCTCCAGCAGAACCAGGATCAGTGTGAGCGGCCATCTGCCACGACCGACTGGGGGTTAGAGAGAACAGAGCAGAGACACAAAGAGAACAAAGAAGCACTGATCCAGGAGTACTTTCTATGGGAAGGAAAAGGTAAATGTTAATGGATGTAGCTCCTTTAGTCGTTTCACCTAGAAAGAAAGAACAGATAAACTCTGAGCCAGTTTTCAATGTTAGAGTCTGAAGAGAGCACATAGAGTTAGTTACAGTAAAAGCTCAGTCAGTAGCTATGTCTTGGAGAGAGAAAGGGTTAAACCCTGAAAGACAGGGCAATGTAGATCAGCGGTAGAGGGTGAGCATTAGGTTGTTGCCAGCAGAAGCTTGGACGATGCCCCTCTCCAGAAAGGTGTCACAGGTAGACACAGAGTCAGGCCAGGTGTAGCTTCTAGGAAGAGAAAAGAGAGAGAACAAAGTTAAAAGCTGAAATAACAGCAAATAATGCAAAATTGAAGAGTAGTGTGAGAATGTAGCGAAGAGGGTGAAAGTGGTCATTAGGTTTAAGAAAAGCTTTAAGAAAAGCTCTGTGGCGTGCCAGCCCTGCAAACTCAAGGGACACTGCCTTCAAGTCCTCAGGGGTCTTTAGAAGGTAGATGACCTTGTGATGAATAGCCACGATCTCCTCTGTAACTCTGTGGACGATGCGATGGACAGTAGAGCGAGGCATACCAAACACTCTGCAGACCACTCTGTAGGATGTGCCACTTGCCAGCCAGAAAAGAAAAACCAAGGTCTCAATAGTAGCACCCCATCCATGTCACCGATCCTGGTGCAAAAGATTAAGCAGCACTGCCAGGGACTCCCTGCTCAGCCGAAAATCAGGCTTGGTGTCCTCCTGGTTGAAGAAGCGTTTCAGGACTGGGACACTCAGGTTGATCCTGCAGTAAAGGGGTCTGGTCTAGTAAAGGGAAGAATGGAGATGGAAAAACACATTATTTTTAAGGCATGCTTCTGGATATTTTAAATGATCAAAGCAAGTAGATACTAATACACCAAAAACACTGCATCATTATATAATTATCTAAAACCAGCCAGAGGGGATCAAATACTTTATAATTCCCATCTATCTTAAAATTGAAAGTTGTTGTATGTCGACATACATTAGCCATAAAGTTGCTATCTATTTGTTTACTGGCTAGAAGTTTTAAGTTGAATCAAACCTCTTTTTTACCTGAACATGATTGTCTCTCAACCGAATATAAAGGAGATGTCTGCAACATCTGCGACATAGAAGGACCCTTTCTATGGCGTTGGTTTGGTTTTAGCGGTCGACGAAGGACCCAGCCCACGTAGACCGGGTCCTTCGAAGGAAGCAGCCCCTGAGGCTGACTTCCGGGTCAGCCTCGGCGTTGGTACATTCCCTTTCCAGTTGAGTTTGTGAAATGTAAATTTGTTTTAGTACTTGTGAAAGTGTTTTGCATCTTTTTAAATTGTTTTCTGAAATGTAAATTTGTTTTCTGAAATGTAAATTTTGTTTCGGTACTTGTAAAAGTGTTTTGCATCTTTTTAAATTGTTTTCTGAAATATTAATTTGTTTTCTGAAATGTAAATTTGTCTTTAGGTTTGTAAAGTGTTTTAGATTTTGTAATGTTGGTTTGCACCCTCCGGCCAACGTAGTTTTTAAATCAATGAAAGCCAGTTCAACCTCATCTGTCCATTGAATTTTGTCTGCAGCTGCCAGGCTCCGCCCATATATTAAACTGGCCAATGGCGCTTCCAGCTCAGAGTAATTCAGAATGTGAGTTCTGCAATAGCCTGTCATACCCAAAAATGACATGTGTTTCTGTGTGACGGGTTTTGAGATTTTCAGAACTGCTTCAATGCGCTGAGGGGACAGTTTTCTGCTTTCATGTGAGAGAACATGACCAAGAAATGTCACTTCTTCCTGCACAAACTGCATTTTAGATTTTGAAACTTTGTGACCCTTTTCATGAAGATGTTGAAGCAGTTTTAAGGTATCTCTTCTACATTGATCCGCTGATCCTGCTGACAATAAATCAACATACTGTGTAAGGATAGTTCCAGGAGACAGAGTCAAATCAGCCAGAGAATCCTTCAGAGCTGTGTTAAAAATAGTCGGACTTTCAGTGTAGCCCTGACAAAGACGGGTAAAACAATATGGCTTCCCATCAAACTCAAAAGCAAACCAATACTGACTGTCCTTGTGTACAGGGACAGAAAAAAAAAAAAAAAAAAAAAAAAAAAAGACTGGTTGACATCCTTAAGGTCCGTGACAGATCTCCATTCGTCAGGTACTCCAGGGGGCCTAATTGTGTTTTTTTTTTTTTTTTTTTTTTACAGGCAACAACGGTGTCATTATGTTCGAAATAGCACGGACCCACATATAGAGAACACTCAGGAGGAGGAAGTAAAATAAAGATTGTTTATTGAAGATATAGTCAGGAACGGACGAAATATCTCACTGTAAGGAGAGAAGTGAAGAGAATCGAAGAGTACGGGTAACGGAGGGAAAAACAAAACTAATAGCAAATGGTTATTCTGATACCGAGATCGGCTTACTGAGTTATGATGGTCAGGTCGCCAGGGGGAATGAGAGTCAGGATCCAGGTCTAAAGCAGGTACATCCATAGAGAGTTCACTTGGTGCTGTTCTGTGGAGCTCAGGTTACAGTAAACAAGTTCAATGTGCGGTGGCTTACGTTGGAGGGTGATCTGGGGCCCAATGTATTACTGTGTAGTCATAGTCAAAGTCCTTCTGCGTGTGAACTGTCAGTCCATCAAGGTTTGAAGTAATAGCAATATTCAATCTGCACATCAAATCTTACCCATCAAGTTTAAAGGACACAAAGGAGACACCAAAAAAGAATGTTTTAACTGCACTCCCCGGAGTGGAACACTTTAGAGGAACAAAAAACTTTTCCTAACTGTTTCACCTGAAGCAGAGACAGAATGAACATAACGACCACTCAGTTTTGGCTGCTCTTTGATACATTTAGCTGATAAAACAGAGTGTGTCGCTCCCGAATCTACTACAAAAGAAATTTCCTCACCCATCACCATCATAGAAAACATAGGCATTCTTTTAAAACCAGGGTTCTGTGTATGGAGATACGTGCCTGGTAAAACTACGGAGGCACCTTCTAAGTGTATTATGGCCTCTGTAA
Organism: Crenichthys baileyi; assembly: GCA_036173005.1. NCBI lineage: Eukaryota > Metazoa > Chordata > Actinopteri > Cyprinodontiformes > Goodeidae > Crenichthys > Crenichthys baileyi. Next base: position 146,029 of record JAHHUM010001200.1, read on the forward strand.
GCAACCTATGTGAATCAGTATCATCATTCAACCGTGTGTGTGTGTGTTAAACCTCTTGCTCCTTTAGAGACCCCTCCTCAATGCGAGTGGCAGCCAGATCCAGGGTCCCGTCCCCCCCCCGTCAATTGCCGTTCTCAGGCCGCTGCAGTTTCTCAGGACATTCATTCTTCCAGTGTCCCAACTGTCCACAGTTATGGCAAGCATCAGAGCGGGACCACAGTCCTCTTCCCCGACCTCTGCCCCGGCGTCCCCGGCCTCGTCCTCGAGAAAAATAACCATGTTGATTTGTACTGTAATACAGGGTCAGGGCAGCGTTATGCAAATCAGTCTCTCTTTTGTCCACTTTTTTCTTCTTCCTGTCGTTGATGACGTCATCACTGTGTAAAGCATGTCTTTTCAGCTCCTCAAAACGCACCCCATGTCTCCAAATAACATAAAGAGTCTTAGTTTGTGCCGCAATCTCAGGGAGAAGTCCTTCCATAATATATCCACACAGCATCTTTTCCCAGGGGCCCAAAACAGTAAAGTTAGCGGGGCATTCCATACCTGAATGTTTATTGAACGCTTCTTCCATACGATAAAGAAAATCAGCGACAGTCTCATCAGGACAATGTTTGACTTGTTGTAGCACGGCACAATCACTCCTCTGTGGAAATTTTGTGATCAAGTCAGTGCACAGATGTTCCACGGCAGTATACCATGGGCCGTTACGATGATTTAAATCACCATCTTCACCACCGGTTGTCACGACAAGGCGCACTGCAGGATCTGGCAGTCTCAGACCAACTAAATCTCCAGGTTTGATTTTTGCTGCAATGAGCCGGCGAATTTCTGTGCCCGTGGGTCTCATTTCGTGGCATAAAGCTTTAAGTTCCGAAGCAAACTTTCTTCTGTCTTCTACGGGATCCAGAAGTAACGCAGAGCTGGCTTGGATGTCCGCTGCAGTCCACGGTCTAAACACCAACTGAGGCTCATTTGTTCCGGCTACTTCCAACATAGGGCATTGATAAATTGCTCCCTCTTTTTTCTCCTCACCTTGCTGTTTTCCACTCCGTAGCCATGCAAACTCAGGAAAAGTAACAGGAGAGGAGAGTAAAGGTGATTTCTGGTCCTTTGATGATCCCGGTCGCTGCTCATCTGTAGGCTGTTTTATCTTAGGAAGGGATGGAGTTAAAGGAGAAGGAGGGTGTATGACTACACCCTTTGCTCCGCTGGGGCCGCTTTGCTCGGTGAGGTCAGCCTGCGCTGCAGGTGGATGTGTGGGTAGACTCACGGGCTGATGCTCAGGCGGACTGGCGAGTTGACTTGGCTGACTTGCGGGCAGATTTGCTGGTTGATCTGCTGCTGGAGGAGGACGGGAGTCTAGATCGAGGTCTGCCATCTGGAGGGCCTGCAACTCCGTCTGTAAGGATGGAGCATATGGACAGGAGGGTGAAGCATCACTAGGTCTATATGGAGGTGGAAACGTGAGGTCATCAACAGTATGACCAGCATTGTCATATCTGTTACCCACGTCCCCGGACAAATCTTTTCCTCCTGCTATCTGTTTCAATTTGGACTTTCTTTCCCTACGCATAGCCTCCGTAATCCATTCATTCCAACACTTTACCCATATTTCTCTCTGATCTAAATCTTGTTTTTAATCTTTTTTAATCTTGACTTTTTCTTATTTTTCTCCCAATCTCCATTCATCAACTGTTTGACTTTAATTAACTGATTTATACTCAAACTTCCACCCTGTGGAAAACCCAACTTATCTTCCCAAATTAAAGCACATTTAACACAATCATCTCCACCTTTTTCTTTCAGTATTTTATAAAGCACAGAGTTTGGAGAAGGAGGCCCCCCTGATGCCTTTGAGGTTCCGGAACCCATTTTTTTTTTACCCATTTAGCGGCACGTCTGCCTTCTGGCTTTTCTCCTTTAGAAGGTGTAGAAATTGCAAAAAACCACCTGCAAAACCCTTTGTTTTGTTTTTTCTTATTGTTACCAATAAGAACCTCCCTGTATTCCTTACAGGGTTAACTGGCTCTCAGCCGATGTCCTCCCTCTCCCAACTCCGAAACCTAATCAATTAGTTAGGAGATGATGGTCAATATGTAATAAAAATAATATATATTATATCATTCAGAGCAACTTCTCACCCAGATATATTTGCAGATCTATGGTCGGATCCAATCGGCCAGAAGCCGCAGACAGGCACTAGAACTCCCCTTTGTTAAATGGAGGTGGACTGAGGACAACTTCAAGTCTTCAGGCTGGCCAAGCATCCATATCCCCTCCCGCGGTATTCCTTTGGCATGTCGAATCCTGTTTGTGACGCCAAAATTGTTGTGGATTTTCTAATCAAAGTGGGAGAGGAGACAACTCATTACCAACAGAAATACTGGACTTTGTCTTTATAAGTTTATTCAAAGGCATACAGCGTTTGAAGAACCTGTCACTGAGCTTAGTCAGAGAAGCAGAGCTCCGGACAGAATTTATACCAGTATGTGGGTGTTATCTCAAATTAAAAGAGTTTGGAAATATAGCCCCTAGACCCTCCGCAGGTCAGAGGTAACAAAGTTATTTATGAGGGCACCCATCTACCATCCCTTGAGATACAACACTTCAGGGAGTGGTAACCATAAACTCTCCAGATAATGAATTTAGAGCCCATCTCCTCTAAGTAACCAAACACAGAGGTCGTAGGTGAGAGAGGTAAAAAGAAGGTCAGAGCAATAAAAGAATTTTCCACAACATATCCAACTCACAATCCATTGAAAGTAGCTCTCAGTTCACACGGCAACAGGAGACGTGAAAATGGTGTATTCCCCCCACCAGTAGGCGGTATTCTTTGAAGCTCAACAATACGAGCAAAAACTTCCTTCTTACAGAGATAATGGTTACTTAGTTGGAGAGCCTTCATTAGATTGAAAAGAGTCAGCAGCACAATTAAGTACTCTGCAATCCGCCTTTGTTATTGTTGACATCTTCATCTTCTGTGGGGTTGAAACTGGTTGGCAGCCGTTTTGTTTGGCACATTAATTTCTGCTGATTTCAGTCATATTGCGGATTAGCCAGGGTTTCCCCCGTAAGACAGAGTTATTTTTTCCTGTCAACACGACAACAGAGACCTTGACATTTTCAAACATTACACTCTGGAACACGTTTTTAAATTGTGCCATTTCCAGAGAAAACGTGTGACATTGTCGTATATACAAACTAAACTTCTGTTGTGTAAACAGTTGTACATATTTTGTTAATCTAAGTACGCTATTTTAAAAAACTGTACTGTACTTTTTTTCCTTATGTCTTATGTTATATCAACTGACCAAAGCTTATAGTTGGTCATACAACCAGCTTCATGAGAAGAGGCTGTACACTATAAAAAATGTGTTTACAAGTGAGAACAAATGTAAAAGATGAGCCCTGTTCATTCACTGCACCTAGCCTATTGTATTGTTTCCTTTTTTGGATCATTAGAAAGACTGAAAACCAGTAACTCTACCATAACTCTACCACGCATTTACTTCTTCCTTGCCCTTTAGTCATTTTTTACTGATGGATTAATAAAAAGTGTACAGAACCCAGGTTTGCACAAAGAGAACTGTTTACCTTGTTTTTGCTATGTTAATAAAGATGTGAAGATATAAAAAAATGCATTGCCTTCTAATTAAATGAAGCTGTACAGCTTTTAGCTTATTAGTTACATTTGTTTGTTAGTGAGTGCATGCAAATTAAATAAGTAATGTTTCAAAACAACTGAAGTGAAACCTGTACTTACATACATAACCTTTGTGTCTTCATCAGGAATGTCTTCTGCTGTGACCATGACGTTGTCTGGACCCTTCTGAAGGCACTCATATAAGAGTCCAGATAGGAAGCATGGACTCTACTCCCTATGGCCAATCCACATTGCCATGATCTGGCCACCATAGTAGTATCCATTGTCTTTCATTGATGTTATGAAATGAAATTTTAAGCTCAGATGTCAGTTACCGTATGAGATCCTTCTGTTTTCCAAAATTCTTACATTTCCACACAAATAATTCAGCAACAACGGATTAAACAAATACAAACAAATAGTAGCCATTTTTAAAAATACAGCTACATTTATTTATGAATACTTTTGGAATTGCATGTCAGGACCTTGGCACTAGGTGGACCCTCAAAGATGCCAATCTTGTCCTTGAATCAATGCGAACAAAGTCAGAAAAACTCCCGGGTAGGACTTCCATTGTCCACAGCAACCTCAGATAATCCATAGTCATCAGTGAATTTAACATCAACTTTCTTCTCGGAAGAAAACCTCTTGGAGTCTGCAAAAGACTTGAGACTGGGGCAGAGGTTCATCTTCCAGCAGGACAACGAGCCTTAATATAAATCCAGGGCTACAATGTAATGACTTAAAATAAAACATATGCATTTGTTAGAATGGCCCAGTCACAGTCCAGACCTAAACTCAATCGAGGATCCGTGGCAAGATCTGAAAACTGCTGTTCACAAACGCTCTCCATCTAATCTGACTGAGCTTGAGCTGTTTTGCAAAGAAGAATGGGCAAAAATTTCAGTTGGTAGATGTGCAAAGCTGGTAGGGACATACCCTAAAAGACTTCAAGCTGTACTTGTAGCAAAAGGTGGTTTTTCAAAGTCTTGTCTCAGGGGGGCTGAATACTTTTTCACAATGCCCTTTTCAGGGTTTTTTTTTGTAAAAAAACAAATCGTTTATAATTTTCCTTCCACTTTACAATTGTATACCACTTTGTGGTGGTCTTTCACATAAAATTCCGATAAAATTGTGACGGTTTTTTATATGAGAAAATAACAAAAACGGGGTGCCAGCCAGGTATCCCTCCTGACAATTCGGATAGCAGAAATTGTTATATTATTGTAACATTTCCTTTAACTGTCACATAAGGATCATATTTACTCGCAGCGCTGGCGGAACCGTGACGGATATTGTTTTGCTTTTTTTTCAATGCTCTCCAGGAAACCGCCAATTCATTTTAAAATGAGAGGGGGGAATGAGCATGACCAGTGGACCAATCAGGTGAGTACACGGCCAAGTTCAGGGCATGACTTTGCGTATTAAGTGACGGCATGACGGGAGGGGCCGAGGAAAGAGAGAAGAGAAAAAAAAATTGTGAAACACCGCTCTAAAGATGAGCGGGTTGTCACAAAATATATCTATGTTTGTGGTTGTAATGTGACAATATGTGGAATAGTTCAAAGGGTATGAATACTTTTACAAGCTACTGTACGGGCATGATCCTCTATTCTAATGAAAATGTGTATATTAAAATAGGTCTGTTGTTTGAAAAGACTTTTATAAATAATATGAAGATCAAGAGACTATGATGATATAAAGACTAACAAAAAGTAAAAAAAAAAATACCTGTAGGGTGTGCTGGGTGAGCTATTGCCAGGTATGTTGTGTTGGGACAAAACATGGGCCACAGCAGAAAGGCATCCTTGTCAGCACTGGTACTACACCCAGCTGACAAAGCATGGGTGTGGCCTCTGGAGGTGACTGAGGTTCCACCAGACAAACTGAGATTATCATTAATAGTGATAACAGTGGGTGGCAAAACACCTTATAACATCTACACCAGTAGAGATGGAAGGAATATCACAGGAGAAGGACTAAGAACATGTAAAGATATTCAGACCGTGTTTCATTGTTGCATTACATTTGATTTATAAGTAAGTCAGAATTATCAAACTACTTTGTATTTTTTGCTCAAAACTGTGTAAAAATAGTTACCTCCTAAGATTTTGATTTGATTTTTGTTGTTTTTTATCACCAAACTAATTTTTTACCAAACAATGATAATCAAAGAAAATACAAAGTGCAGATTTAATCAATTATTTTATTTATCGGGGCAAAAAATATTCAATCCAACTTCGCCAATTGCTCTCCTTCTGTCATTAATTAACTGTTAATCTTAATTTTTGTGTTTAATTTCACTTGCCACTCAGGCCTGATTACTGCCACTTGTAGATTCAAAAATCACTTGAACAGAATAAGTCTGACAACATGAAGTCGGCTTAAAGATTTAAAAAACTAAACATCATGTCCTGAAACATAGGAACAGATGAGAAACAAAGTCATTGACATCAAGTAGTTTGGAAAGGGTCACAGAGCCATTTCTTAGGCTCTGGGAGTCCAGACAACCACTGTGAGAGCCATTATCCACACATGAAGAAACCATGGAACAGTGGTGAACCCTCCCATGAGTGGTTGGTGTTTCAAGTCAGTTTCAAGTCAATTCAGTCAATTGCTATATCTAAGAGAGAGAAAGGGTTAAACAATGAAAGACAGGGCCATGTTGATTATCAGTAGAAGGTGAGCATTAAGTTGTTGCCAGCAGAAGCTTGGACAATGCCCCTCTCCAGAAAGGTGTCACAGGTAGACACAGAGTCAGGCCAGGTGTAGCTTCTAGGAAGAGAAAAGAGAGACAAGAAGAAGTTAAAAACTGCAATAACAGCAAATAATGCAAAATTGGAGAGTAGTGTGAGAATGTAGCAAAGACGGTGAAAGTGGTCATTATGTCCTTCAGCAGCCTAACCTATAGCAGCATAACTACAGAGATAGTTTCAGTTCAGTGTAGTTATTTATATAGCGCTTATTTACAACAATGTTGTCTCAAGGCACCCCACAAAGTGTCCAGTACAGCGCGGGGCCGCCGGGGAGGCCAGACCAAACCACCGAGTGCCAGAGCCCGGCCACCCCAGAACAGGCCAAGTGTAGGGGCACGAAGTAAAGTTTGTCCATCTAGAGCCCACTGATGGCCATTGTTATACTAAAAACCACAAGGATTGGGATACCTCTCTCTGTCAGATTGATTATAACCATTGGAAAAGAGAAGGGGTCATACAGGTAGCAGAAATGGAGGGTGTGTTTGTACCTCAACCATAACTGAGCCGGTTTAGGCTAAACCTGACTCCCCCTTACTCCATCCAACAGGGAGGGAGGAAGACGGAGGAAAAAAATAAGGAAGATAGCTCAGGATAACCTAAGCCACTCTAACTATAAGCTTTATCAAAAAGGAAAGTTTTAAGCCTAGCCTTAAAAGTAGACAGGGTGTTTGCCTCCGGATCAAAAACCGGGGAGCGGGTTTCCCCACAGGAGAGGAGCTCGATAACTAAAGGATCTGCCTCCCATTCACTTCTAGGACTCTAGGAACCCAGAAAACCTGCAGTCTGAGAACGAAGTGATCTGTTAGGAAAACAATGGAACAATCAGATCTCTGATGTATGATGGACCTAGATCATTAAGGGCTTTATATGTGAGGAGGAGAATTTTAAATTCTATTCTGGATTTAACAGGGAGCCAATGAAGGGAAGCTAAATAGGAGAAATATGATCTCTCTTTAAATTTTCATCAGAACTCTTGCTCAGCATTTTGACAGCTGAAGGTTTTAACTGCATTTTGGGACATCCGATAGTAAAGAATTACAATAGTCTAGCCTTTAGTAACAAATGCATGGACTAGTTTTTCAGCGTCACTCCTGGATAGGATATTTGTAATTTTGGCAATGTTCCGGAGGGGAAAGAAGGAAATCCTAGAACCTGTTTAAAATGGGATTTAAATGACATGTCCTGGTCAAAAATAACACCAAGGTTTTTTACTTTATTACCGGAGGTCAATTTTAAAGCCATCCAGGTTAAGTGATTGACAAAGCAGTTTCTTTTTAAAAAGTCCTGTCCAAAGACGACAACTCTGTCTTGTCTGAATTTAGAAGCAAAAATGTAAAGTCATCCCAAATTTTTATGTCTTCAGGACATGCCTGTAGTCTAACTGGTTTGGGTTCATCGGATTATGGATAAGTAAGCTGGTATCATCAGCGTAAGATTAAAAATTTATCCTATGCTGCCTGATAATTTGACCTATTGGGAAACATATAATAGTAAAGAGAATTGGCCCAAGTACTGAACCATGTGGTACTACAATTTAACACCGGATTTTAAAAAAAAGGATTTATTTTATTACAATTACAAATGGAATCTGTAGACCCCATAAGATTTAACCACCAAGGCTGTTTCCCCCTAAATTTCCCCCAGCATGTCCAGCCTTTTCAAGCAGGATTTGTGAAGGGGGAAAAAATTGTATCAAATCTTGGCCACTTTTTAAGATCTCAAATGGAAAATCAGATTAAAAGTATATCATTTTTTTAGGCCTTACAATAATTAAAAAAATTAAACTAACCATTTTTGGTTTAGGAGGACTTTGCCCAAACACCCAGAAAGCCACTTCAATGGGCAAAAAAAGAAGGATTTGAGTTTCTAGTCTAACTTACACTGAATGTGTAGGTCGTTAAGCCCACACTCTTCATGTTTTAGGACCCCAAATGTCTTATTAAAACAATTCTGCAAAAACGAGTAGGCTAAAGTTCCCCCAAAGTCATGTAAAAAACTCATTGCCAGTTGTTGCAAATGCTTGATGGCAGTTGTTGCTGCCAAGGGTGGCACAACCAGTTATAAGATTTAGGGGGCAATTACTTTTTACTATAGGACCACGTTGGTTTGTATAGCTTATTCACTCAATAAATGAAATCATCATTTGAAAATTGTATTGATAATCTGAATTTTCTTTGGAGTGTCATAAAAATAGCAACAACTGAAGAAATCAGCAAAGGGAAAATACGTTTTTACTGTACAGTATAATAATTACAATTTTTATTAATTTAGTTTAAAAAGATTAACTGATTTATATGGGTATTAATACTTACCACATTGGTCACTGTACAAAACATCAGAACATGACTGGTTGACAACAACAAAAGTAAAAAAAGAATAACTATGTTTATACACTGCTCAAAAAAATAAAGGGAACACTTAAACAACACAATATAACTCCAAGTAAATCAAACTGCTGTGAAATCAAACTGTCCACTTAGGAAGCAACACAGATTGACAATAATTTTCACATGCTGTTGTGGAAATGGAATAGACAACATGGGGGAATCTTTGGGGATTAGCAAGACACACTCAATAAAGGAGTGGTTCTGCAGGTGGGGATCACAGACCACTTCTCAGTACCTATGCTTTCTGGCTGATGTTTTGGTCACTTTTGAATGTTGGTGGTGCTTTCACACTCGGGGTAGCATGAGATGGACTCTACAACCCACACAAGTGTCTCAGGAAGTGCAGCTCATCCAGGATGGCACATCAATGCGAGCTGTGGCAAGAAGGTTTGCTGTGTCTGTCAGCGTAGTGTCCAGAGCCTGGAGGCGCTACCAGGAGACAGGCCAGTACACCAGGAGACGTGGAGGAGGCCGTAGGAGGGCAACAACCCAGCAGCAGGACCACTACCTCCGCCTTTTTGCAAGGAGGAACAGGAGGAGCACTGCCAGAGCCCTGCAAAATGACCTCCAGCAGGCCACAAATGTGCATGTGTCTACACAAACGGTTAGAAACCCACTCCATGAGAATGGTATGAGGGCCCGACGTCCACAAATGGGGGTTGTGCTCACAGCCCAACATCGTGCAGGACGTTTGGCATTTGCCAGAGAACACCAGGATTGGCAAATTCGCCACTGGCGGCCTGTGGTCTTCACAGATGAAAGCAGGTTCACACTGAGCACATGTGACAGACGTGACAGAGTCTGGAGACACCGTGGAGAGCAATCTGCTGCCTGCAACATCCTTCAGCATGACCGGTTTGGCAGTGAGTCAGTATTGGTGTGGGGTGGCATTTCTTTGGAGGGCCGCACGGCCGGATGCGGATGCTTTAGTCCAGGTCTGGGAGGAGTTCCCTCAGGAGACCATCCGCCGTCTCATCAGGAGCATGCCCAGGCGTTGTAGGGAGGTCATACAGGCAGGTGGAGGCAACACACAATACTGAGCCTCATTTTGACTTGTTTTAAAGGACATTACATCAAAGTTGGATCAGCCTGTAGTGTGTTTTTCCACTTAAAGTTTGTGTGTGACTCCAAATCCAGGCCTCCATTGGTTAATAAATTTGATTTCCATTGATGATTTTTGTGTGATTTTGTTGTCAGCACATTCAACTTTGTACAGAACAAAGTATTCAATGAGAATATTTAATTCATTCAGATCTAGGATGTGTTATTTGAGTGTTCCCTTTATTTTTTGGAGCAGTGAATATTACATTTAATACAACATTACAATAACATCTGTGTGAGTTAAGGTGAGGGTTAACTGCAATAAGAAGAACTGTACCGTTATCACTGTCATATATTTTAGAAATCTTGATCACTTACAGATTATTTTTCCTCAGTTAAAATCCCTTTGTCAGGCCTGACATAAATGGACTTCTGATGAAACATTTTTTTCAGAAGCTCTCCGGACAAACTTTGGTTGGTGGTAAGGGATGGCTCTACCAGTTTGCTGTGGCATGGGATCAAAATTTGTAACCTCTGAGAGTAAATAAATAACGCATATAAAACTTCTATTTTCTAAATACCGCATTACACTACTAATTAATAACAGAAGTCAAAACTTGTTACCAGTCCCACTCAGCTTTTCGGAACTTTGCAGCAGTGAAAGAAAACTTAAACAAATTTCTGAATTAAATTATTGAATAAACTGTGAAATAAACTGTTCATAGTATTAAGATAAATGGTGAAAAGCTTACCTGCATCCTGCCACAACTGGATGGAAGGCTGCTGTTATTATCTGCATTACTCCACTTAAGTCCCAGTCGGTCCCAAACCCCAAAGCAGATTTCATGTATCCATTTTCAAACAGCCAAGCTTTCTTGGCACATCTTGGCACATGCACAGATGTGTGGTCTGGCAGGAGAATGACCTCTTTGGTGAAAGGCTGAGACGCAGGCCGTAAACAGTTTAAATGTGCCTGAAACCCGAGAAAATTGAAACATTATTTATTTAACAAATGTTTTTATTTTCGTGTTCAGCAATCAACATTATTCTTATATAGTTTTATTGCCTTTAAGTAGATAATCATTTACTGCTACAAAACGTCTTTGTGGGTACAAAATAAAAAAATAAAACAAAATCAGTCTGAGAACAGCCTTTTAATGTTGACCCAAACTGCTTAAACATCAAAAACAAGTTGAGCAGAGTACAGGCGTGACCATCTTGCACTTTGCTCTGAAGAGATGCATCCTTGCAAACATAAGGAAATCAGGTACACAAAATTATTTTCTATTACTTTCGTGCAGCTCTCCAAACATTCTAAAGAATGGACATGGAGGTAATTTTTGTTTAGCTTTCAGCAACAGGACAGGGCTAAAATCGAGCAACTCCACAATAGTATCACTGTTTGTTCCTACCTTTCCTCCACGCAGTGGCGCAAAAAGTGGGTATGCATTAAATGCGGCACATAGGGTGCGCTGGGCTAAAGGAGGAGCCAAAGAGATGGTACAGAAAATGCAGACTACAAATAATTTTCCTAAGTAACAGATGTTTGTGCATGTGTAAACTGCATGATCAGTAACAGAGGCATGTCACTGATTATGCGTCCCTCCGCTCATCGTCACCCATTCACACACACACACACACACTATAGGTGTGCACTCTAGTGTGTGCCCCCTTGAAAATGCGCTGGAGCACGATTGTTTTCATTTAAATCCTGTGGTCATCTGATGACAGGGAGCTAAAGATAGATAGGCAGAAAAGAAACAAGAGCAGAAAAACAGGAAACCCAAGAGGGAGAAGGTGTCATGATTGGCTCTGAACCAGGAGACTCTAGAGCAGACAACGAAGAGACAGGAAAGATTTAAACAAGTTTATTGAAATCATGTTTCTGGGCAGTGTCAGGATTCCGTAGCCAGCAGGCTTCAGGGATTGGCTCACTAGAGAAGAAAATGGTTACTATCTGGCAGGTGGTTCTGAATGTTAAAGGTAAGAGTTCCAGGTTTACTTGTAGATGAGTGTGTTGGTTCTGGGGAGAAGTGAGCAAGCCACAGAGACTGAGGCTGACAGGAGAGCATGCTGTGTGAGCTGGTTCCTCCAGATGGTGAATGGCGTTGGAGGGTGGACAGGCAGGGCAGGTGGAGCAAGGAGCGATCCTGTAATCTGATCTTGTGGATCCAGAGCGGTCCTTGGACCAAGGTACATTCATTGTATTTACCGTTGGGCAGAACCCGGAGGATTTATCCACAGCAGGGTTTCGCTAACAGCGACCTTTGAGGTGGAACACAGCTGGGGTTAGCGAAGGCAGGTAAGCACGAAGGCAACACAGAGCAGGGTTTATTGGTCTGATTACTACTTGGCAGAGTAAACAATCCGATGCCCCTGATAATGGGAAGAGATGTGCCCTCTAGCCACTCCTCTAAGGCCATTTTCTTTGCCAACAGTTCACGGTCTCCAACATCGTAATTTCTCTCAGGGGTCATAAAGCACCTAGAAAAGAATGCGCATGGATGAAGCTTGTCGTCGTGGGCAGTTTTTTTGGGAGAGGATGTCTCAAACCGCGGTATTGGAGGCATCGACCTCCAGCACAAACTGGAACTTTGGATCTGGATGAACCAGAATGGGGCTTAATGAAAACCTCTCTTTGAGAGTCTGGAATGCTCTTTCTGTGTCAGGGGTCCAATTTAAAGGTTTTGGTGGAGGTGAGTGCCGTTAATGGTGAAGCCATGGGGCTGAAGTTCCTAATAAACCGCCTGTAGAAGTTAGCAAACCCCAGGAAACGTTGAAGTTCCTTCCTTGTATTGTGTGTAGGACATTCCACCATGGCCTGGATATTGCTGGAGTCCGCTTTCACCTGCCCCCCCCTCTAGAATGAATCCATGAAAGTTTATTGTGGGTACATGAAACTCACACTTTTCAGCCTTTAAAGGTTGTTGTACTGAGATGGAATATGGGACAGATCTGAGGATCAGAATCAGGGGAGTGAGCAGGTCTGAAGATAATGGCTGAGTGAAGACAGGATAAATGACAATGTTCACTCCATGTCTCGCTTGCGAGACTCGGCCCAGTTTAAGTGGGGGTTATGGAGTTTTAACTAGGGATGTCCCAGAACTATGTGGGTCCCTTTTATGGACAACACAAAAATCTAAAGCTCGTGAGGGTTGCCTGAGGAGATGAAATGGAGGGGATCAGTCTCTAGAAGAACTGTGTCTAATGTGCTGCCATCTAAGGCAGATGCTCTTAGTGGATTGGGCAGATCTGTAGTAGGAATGTTCAATTCCTTTACTAATTCAGGGCTAATGAGATTCTGCTCAGCACCAGAGCCAACGAGGGCCAGGACAGGAAATTGTCCTGGACAGGAGGGATTTTACTTCAACTTTCTTTATTAAATTTTCAACAGTTTGACACATAATATTGATCATTGGAACCATGAAAAGACAGTAACCTCAAAGAGGAAGGACAAAAACATTGCAGGCTGTTCTACCTTGAACCTATCCCCCCCAACCCTAACTCCCAAAACACATCACTATCAAGGTCCGAACCAAAGACAAAAATTAAACAGAGATCCAGTCCCTGTAACAAAACACTGTAACACTATACTTACACATCCACCCACCCAGCCATAAATATAACAAAACAGACAGGGAATACAAAAAAAAAGAAAATAAATAAGTAATTAAAGAAGGGGAGACCTACAAGAAGCCTAATTTGCGTCGGCGTCAGGAAGCAAAGTGAAAGTGCCTGCTAGAGGTAGGAAAGGTCTCCAAGTCACCATGAATTTGCTGGTAGAGCCCTTAAGTGAAAATCTGAGTTTTTCCAGTTTCAGGCTGTAAAGAACGTCTCTCACCCAATGGTCATGGGAGGGCGGGATGCTTAGTTTCTACTTAAGTAAAAGAAGTCTACGAGCCAGCAGGGTGGAGAAGGCTAGAGCTCATCTCGGAGAATGCAAAAGGCACGGGTCTGGAGGGATGCCAAATATAGCTGATAGCGGATTGGGGAGAATTGTCTGATCATAAGCTTGACTGAGCTTCTTGAAGACATTACCCTAAAACCCACTCAACTTAGGGCAAGCCCAAAACACGTGAGCATGATTAGATGGAGACTGTCCACATCTATTACAAGCATCACTAACTTTTTAGTAGATTTTAGCTAATTTTGCCTTTCTATAATGTGCTTTATAGACTATTTTGCACTATTTTGCATGTTGCTCTCGGTGGGGTCAGATGCTTTTCCACTCTCTCCTTGATCCTCCCTCATTTTTTGCCCTGCTTCAGCTTTTTGTCTATGTTTTTCTTAGAGCCTCTGTTCACATATCCTCCTAATATGTTCATTATGGATTTGGTCAGTTGGTCTCTCAACGCAATTGATCAAATTTTCTCACGCGAAGACAGGGTAAAGGGGAACCCTCTTGTCCAGAAGGGACGTTCTTCTCCAAATACGCAATGGATTCCGGGCAGCAGTGGAAGATTGTGTGCCTGACAACAATGTCAGTCGAGTACGTGGAAGATTTGTACATAATTGGATTTCTGATAACAGGATTTCTGCTTTTTTGTAAAACATCGGCAGCTGTTCAAAGCACTCCAAAGCTGCCTGGGATGTTTGAAGGGATCTTTAGAGCTCTCAGCACTCAGACTGATATGTTAAGAGAGCAGAATCGCAAGCTGGACGCGATCCTTGAACAGAATCGCAGGCTGGCTGCGTTTCCCGGACTCAAAAGGTGATAATGATTTAATCTTGGAGAAAGTTGTTTGCTCAGGATCTACTGAAAGTACCAGAAATTTGGCTATTTGGATTTGAAATTGAGATGCCAATAAGACTTTGAAGGCAGGCGGAAAATCACAGCCGGCCTGAACCAAAACATTTATTGTTTATCTAATTCAGGCGCCCCGATATGGCCTTCACAGGCTTCTTATTAAAACATTTCTCCTGGGTGTAAATACGACGCTCTGCCCCAGCAACCCCCCTCATCTGTGAACTGAAATGTATGGCCGTTTGATAAAACTTCTATCTCTTTTTCAAAGACAATGGCACCTTTGTCAGTGTTGACAGCTGACAGTCTAATTCTTGCACACATGATCATACTTAAATATTGGCACCCTCACGAGTCCACCATGCCCCTGCAAAATCTTTGCTTATGTGTGTTGCTTCCCCATGCTCCTTATGTTTACCTAAATGTGGATTTTATTTCTTCATTTCTTCTCCTTTTCATATATTTTTAGATTTACCAGTGAAAGGAAAATAGTGCTAGTTTCTTAAACATTTGAACAAAAGCTGTTTTTACACCAGTGACTCAGCTTCCTTGGTTAGAACTCAGTGATTGCTTAGTTAAATTTCAATGGATGCAAATGACTGTTATTATGGGACTACAACTGCATTATACCAGCGAACCCAAGGATCATTCTCTCTTAGCACAAGATGCTTTCCCCTACATAGAGAACTTAATGATATAATTCCTCTTTAGAAAGATTGGTTTAGAACCAGCTCTTACCAGTAAAACCCAAAGGATTATTAATGTTATCTGTATCATTGTAATGTTGGCCAGAGATTTTTAGATTTCTCAGAAGGATTCATAGGTTTTTAGATTTCTTAGAAGGATTGTAGTATCATTTGATTTGTTTTTCTGTGTCTGTATCTGTGTTTATTTTCTTTGTGATTGTATTGTAATTGTATGTACAGCGCCTTGAGTGTCTCGTTATTGAAAAGCGCTATATAAATAAACTTACCTTACCTACCTTACCTGAAGACTGATGAATTAAATTAGTGGCAACCTCCCGCTGTTCCTCCAGCATATCCCGCCCAACTACCCCTCCCATGCTGTTTAACTAAAGCTGCAAACTTAGAAATGTTAATATAAATTTTTTTCTGTTGTTCTGTGGCTCCAGATAGCCAAACTCCCTCTAACTATAGTGTTATCCTCTGCCAGGGAGAAGGGGAGAGGGAGCTGGGAGCAAAGCAGAGAGGACAATGAGTAACGCCAAGATGCTTTCTTAACTTGCACCCAGGCAGGTGGAGAATTACCATCAGTTCTCCAGTATAAGATTTTCTGTATGTTAACTGCCCAGTAGTATGCTCTAAAGTTGGGAAGAGCAAGACTACCCTCACATTTTGGGGCTATAGCACCGATTTACGAAATCTGGCCGTTTTTTGGAGCCATAAATATTGTGATATCTTCCTGTCCAGATTTTAAAAAAAATGCCTTTGTGATTAATAAAGGAACATGTTGGAAAAGACACAGAAATTTGGGAAGACAACCATTTTGATTAGGTTCACCCGTCCTACCAAAGACAAAGGTAATAAAGACCACCGGTCAAAATGTTTCTCTATGCATTCTAATAACAGTAAAAAGTTCTGATTCCTCATGTTAGTCATGGAGGGGTAGATAAAGATTCCTGTTGGGACCCCAGCCATGGTTACAAGATGAAAGTCTGGTACGAACGTTTTCTGGAACTTTCTAAATAAATCGCATTAACCTACTTCCAGCACAGCCAGGAAAAGGGGTAACAGCGGACTTTCCGTGACGTCATTGTCCAAATAAAACCCCGTTTTTGCAGAGATCTCGCCTCTTCTATGCGGGATCCCCAGGGGATCTGGACAGAGAGACACAGCGTGCTAATGTCTCTTTGCTGGCAAACAGACATAACTCTTCAAACTGGATCCAAGAGTGTCATACGATCACGCAATCATATGCACTAGGTTAATTACGAATGAATTCTGTTTGTGTATCCGGTATTCATTAATGAACGGAGGTAATTAAGGTACAAGCGTGGCTTGACTTTTCTCTCTGAGGTCTACAGAATCAAACTGTGTTATAGAGAGTTCCCAGCAGAGACCCTGTCTCTACAATGCCGAGTGGAGCAGTTTTCCCGTTCTGAAGGAAAGACAACGGGACCGCATCACCGTGGTTACAGCAGTAACATGCAGTTTGGCCGGCCGACAGAGCGAGCCGCCCCTCCCCACGGCTACGGAGGTTAGCTGCAGCTAACCCTTTGTTCACTGTGGAAGCTTTCTTCAAACTTCGTCGCTCGGACAACTTTTCCTCAGCACGGTTCACCTAAGAGGTTAGGTTTGGGCAGAGAGAGAAGTAATTTAGAATGAAATAATCAAAAAAAATTTATTTGTTTTATGAAGTTTAGTTTTGTTTGTGTTGAGACTCAGCTATCTTAGTGCTAGCAGATTATCTGTTCAGCACACATGCTCAGTTTGTGTTCTGTGTTTGTGCTTTTTTTAACATTAAGATAAACTTTATTTAAAGGGTGATTTTAAACACAGAAGATCGACCACAACGCTCTGATGATAAGTTATAGACTTCTTTTGTTAGCTTTAACTGCTAACAGCTAAGAACCAGGCTTGCCTGCTATAGATCATTTACCCAAAAGGTTGTAGTAAAAAATTCCCTAAATATTATTTTACTAAACTTGATAACTAAGTAATCACCATTAAACCCCATTTCTCCAGAAAGATTTGGTTCTTTTTCAAAATAATATTTCCCTAAATATTATTTTACTATTTTCTTAATATTTCTTAAAATATTATTTTAATAAATAAAGGTCATAAATTGGTCGTCCAGAAGGTTGGTTTTATTCAGCAGATCATTCTTTAAAATATTATTTCATTAAAATAATATTTTATCTGATCTTGCATTGTGAATGGTTGTCTAAACGTATGCCAATTATTGCCTAAGTTAGTTCCAAGACTAACTTAACTTACCTTCTAGATTCTTCAAGATAATCCTTGGTTCTCAAACATAAACATTACATGGTAATGTTGCATCACTCTTTCAGTCATGGTTTTCAGCCATCTTTGATCAACTTGTTTATATTGTACATAGCCCATTAGTCTTCCTTTTTCTTTAATTCTGCTTGGTAGTTTAGTTGGATTGTTTTAGCATGATGAAGAGTTTGATGATTGAAATATGTTTGACTTTGAGTTGACTTATTTTTGTTAATAAATTCTTGTATTTTAAGAAATTGTGTGAATTCATTCCATGTGTGTGCAGAGTTTTGCTGTTTAATAATGTCAGAGCTTGGCTCATCCCTTTCAATTTTGTCCTAATGGCACCACCTTATTAGGCTGGTATTCACAGGACAACCCTTAACAGACCGAAATATTATTTAATAAAATGTAAAAATAATATTAAATAATATATTCATATTCATAATTGCAACGTTCTCAAATAGCTAAACCCTGCATCTGCCCATTTAAAAGGTGAAATCGAACCAGGAAGGTTTCTAGCCAGGGAGTTTATGGGATATAACTGGCTTTTCTGGTAGTTAAGCCTGTAACCAGAAAGTTTACTATATTGCTTTAGAACGTTAAGCAGCCCTGGGAGCGACATATGAGGATCATAGATGTACAAGAGTAAGTCATCCACGTAAAGGAACACCTTATGGGTCACCCCTGATCTGTGAATGCCCCCAAACCCCTCCTCGGCACGCAACCAGATGGCAAGAGGCTCTATTGTGATAGCAAATAATAGAGAGGAGAGGGGACATCCCTGGCTAGAGCCCCCTCCAAGAAGAAATGGAGGAGATTTTGATTGAGGCCACCGGCAAGGAGTACAGCAACTTGACCCAATGGATAAATCGCTATTAAGCCAAATCTCTCCATTACTTCACAAAAAAAAAAACATTCAACCTGGTCAAAAGCCTTCTCGGCATTGAGAGACACAACTATTTCTGGTGATGAGCTACCTATGGATAATATTAAGAAGCCGTCTGGTGTTATGGAACGAATGTCACCCAGTCATAAAGCCAGTTTTATCTAAAGAAATGATTTGGGGAGTACTCGCTGAAGACGGGCTTAAGAATTTTACATAGAATTTTCAATCTACATTTAGGAGGGAAATGGGTCTATAGCTGCTACATAATAGTGGGTCTTTATCATTCTTAGGAATCAGGGATATTATCGCCTCTGATAAGGTACCAGGCAGTTGGTAGTTGGAGAAGGCCTCATTATACATATCTGTCAAAACTGGTGCCAGAAGATCGACATTGGCCTTATAATATTCTGAGGAAAAACCGCCAGGGTCAGGAGATTTACCCAAATTCAAGGATTTGATGGTTTCTAGCACCTCCATTATCGTGATGGTGCCCCATAGACCTCTCATCAGCTCATCATCTATCTGCGGAAAGTTGATATGCTTAAGTATCTCACGTAAGGATAAGGGAGAGGTGGAGGTATATAACTCTGAATAAAATTATCATTTATCTTGCCAGGATCAGAAAGAATCTCCCCTGTAGCCAATCTGATGAATGGGATTAGTTTGGAGGTCGCCTCGGTTCATGCTTGGAAAGCTATAAGCTTTCCAGCTTTGTCGCCCGAAAAAAAGCAAAAAAGCGCTGCCTTGTTTTGATTAACTGAAGTAGCGCCGCCTGAGAGGTACTCAGATTAAAATCGTTTTGCAGTTTCAACATGTTCACTATAAATACTAGGATCTAAGTTGTTGTGCTTATTAATCTGACAATATTATTTAATATTTTATCAAATAATATTTCGGTCTGTTAAGGGTTGTCCTGTGAATACCAGCCCAGTAAGGCGATGGTATTAGGACAAAGTTGAAAGGTGTGAGCCAAGCTCTGACATTATGAACAGCAACACTCTGCACACACATGGAATGAATTCACACAATTTAACAAAATAAGTCAACTCAAAGTCAAACATATTTCAATCAACAAACTCTTTACTATGCTAAAACAATCCAACTAAACTACCAAGCAGAATATAAAGAATAGGGAAGACTAACGGACTATGTACAATATAAACAAGTTGATTTAAGATCATTGAAAATCATGACCAAAAGAGTGATGCAACATTACCATGTAATGTTTATGTTTGAGAACCAAGGATTATCCTGAAGAATATGGAAATGAAGTTAAGTTAGTCTTGGAACCAACTTAGGCAATAATCAGCATACCTTTAGACAACCATTCACAATGTGAGATCAGATAAAATATTATTTTAATAAAATAATGTTTTAAAGAATGATCTGCTGAATAAAACCAACCTTCTGGATGACTAATTCTCAACGGTGTCTCATTAACTGCCTTTATTTATTAAAATAATATTTAAAGAAATATTAGTAAGGGAGTATTTGGAAAAGAGCCAAATCTTTCTAGAGAAATTGGCTTAATGGTGTTTACTTAGTTTTCAAATTTAGTAAAATGATGTTTAGGGACTATTATTCACTAGCTTGAAAACTAACAACCTTCCTGTTAAATACTCTTTAGTAGCAAGCACATGTTCTTAAGCTGTTAGCAGTTAAGCTAACAAAAGAGGCTGATAGCTTAGCACCAGAATCAAACACATATCTTTAAAATACCAGGGTCAATAAAAGGGTTAAAGTGCGGACGGCGCGTTATGATCAACCTTCTGTGTTTAAAATCACCCTTTAACTAAAGTTTGTCCTAACTTTAAAAACACAAACACAGAACACAAAGCTGATCACGTGTGCAGCCTACTAGCACTAAGGTAGCAGTTTCACACAACAAAACCAAACTTCATAAAAATGAAAATGTTCAGATCATTTCATCCTAACTCTTTCTATTATTCTCTCTGCCCAAAATCTAACCTCTGACCATGCTGAGGAAAAGATGTCCGGGGCGGCGGAGTTTGAAGAGGTGTTCACAGTCAACAAGCGGTTAGCTTTCGGCTAACCTCGGTAGCCTCGGGGCTGTAGCTGGACGTTCGATCTGAGAACAAAGGTAGCTCCGTAGCTGGGCGTTGCAAGACGGCTCGTTCTGTCCGTCAACCAGCTGTTCATTACCGTAACAATGGTGATGCGGGCCGTTTGTCCTCCTCTCAGGCAAGGAAAACCGATTCACTCAGCTTGTAGACAGCGTCTCTGCTGTGACTTCTTTGAGACCGTTGCTCCTGCAGGGCTCAAGGGAGAAAGTCAAGCCAGGCGTGTACCTTAAGTCACGTTTTATGAATGAATACTGGGTACACAAACAGTTATTCAGTCATACTTAACGTTTGCATATGATCGGTGATTGTATGACGCTCTTGGATCCGGTTTGAAGATTTTGACTTTTTGCCAGCAAAAGACATTATTAGCACGCTTGTCTCTCCGGCCAGCCTCTCAGCAGAGTTCCGGATGGAAGAGAAAGACTTGTGGGAGAGGGGGTGCTCTTATACCGACAGTGGCATCATGGGAACTCCTCCATTACCCCCCTTTCCCCTTCTGAAGTCTGTTAAATGCAATTTATTTTGAAACTTCCAGAAAAGTCCGCACCGGAGTTTAATGTTGAAATCCATGGCTTAGGGTCCCAACAAAGTCTAGGGAAACTGGCGCATGGTTGGATACAACTATAGTGTGGTAATCACAGGCTTTTTTCTTAGAGAGCAGTCGGATATCAATAAGGAAGAAATCTATGTGTGTGTGTGTGTGTGTGTGTGTGTGTACGGTGGGCATGGGAGAAGAAGGAAAACTGCTTAAGTGTCGGATTCTCCTGACTCCACGGATCTACTAGCCCCAACTGAGTTTTAAAAACATTAAGGCTTTTAGCCGCATTAGACAGAAAGGGCATTCTTTTCGAAGACCTGACTAAAAAGGTGTCCTGGATCATACTGAAGTCTCCTCCTATGATTAAAAAATAGTTTTCAACATCAGGCATATAAGAAAAGAGTCTGGATTAAAATCATGATCCCAATTTGGACCGTACACACTGGTTAGTATTACTAGAGAATTTTGCAGTTTGCCAGTTGCAATTATGAAATGTCCCTCCGAGTCAGCTAATATTTTGTGTTGTTCAAACAGGATATTATGAATAAATATGGCCGATTCTCTGGCCTTGGAATTAAATTTACAATGAATTACATGTCCAATCCACTTTCTTTTAAGTTTAATCATCTCCCTATTAGAAGGTGTGTCTACTGTAGAAAAAACATGTCCCCTTCAAGTTGTTGCTGAGCCATATCTTGGTGGCATTTCCCAAACCCTTCACATTCCACGAAACGACCCTCAAATTATTGCCTGTGCTGGTCATACCTTACTATTTCCGAAGAGGTGCACCCATTGTGCCATGGCACTCTGATTCATGATAAAGGAAGTAGCCGCTTGACATATCGGAAGCTGACAACTAAATGAAAAAAAAAAAAGACAGGGCAGAGGGGTGAACAAAAATGTTACACAGCCCCATTCACATCACCACCAAGAACACCCATGAATGGACCCAGAACCCCTATAAGGCAAAAACAAAAATGTAGGTGTCCATTGCACAGCAGGGCATTTCTACCTCCCTGCCAGACTTCCTTCATTATAGATCAACATTTTCCTCATCTCCAAACAAAATAGGTCATTAACAGAAAGGTGACCGGTTCAAACCAGACAACTGCAATTTCAACCAATCAGCCTGTAGAAGAGCTACAGGTAGACTCAATAATTGGGTCAAGGCAACCTAGTGAGGGCAGAATATATTATACTGGCTTTGAATAAGTAGTCTGTTAACAATCCCCGTCCAGACCCAATAATGCACAGCTTGGATCCGTCTAGAAAACTGCTCCACTGGCGGGCTTGAGCTAGACAGATGAAGAGAGCCAATGTAATGCCTAGTGTCAGGTGAAGCCAGGACCTTCTGTCTCCCATCTCCGGTCATGATGCACAGTTCGGCTCACTAGAAAAGAAAATGGTTACTATCTGGCAGGTGGTTCTGAATGTTAAAGGTAAGATTTCCAGGTTTACTTGTAGATGAGTGTGTTGGTTCTGGGGCGAAGTGAGCAAGCCATGGAGACTGAGGCTGACAGGCAGGCGTGCTGTGTGAGCGGGTTCCTCAAGATGGTGAATGGGGTTGGAGGGTGGACAGGCAGGGCAAGTGGAGCAAGGAACGATCTTGCAATTTGATCTTGGGCATCCAGAGCAGTCCTTGGGCTGAGGTAAATTGATTGAATTATTTACCATTGGGCAGCAGGCTGAACCACAGCGGATTTTTCAGGAAGCGGATTTGCTGACAGCCAACAGAGTAAGAGCCAGAACCACAGAGGATTTATCCAGAGTAGGGTTTTGCTGACAGCAACCTTCAAGGAGGAACAGAGCTGGGGTAGCAAAGGCAGTTAAGCACGAAGGCAAACACAGAGCAAGGTTTGCTGGTCTAATTACCACTCGGCAGAATAAACAATCTGACGCCTCCTCCAAGGTCTCATCTACTTAAAAAGCTCCTCAGTGATTGTTCTTAATGCGGTGCAGCAGTGTGGTTCCACCAACCTGTCGCACCCTGGTGGAGGAAAGAGACACAGCACAGCACAACAAACCTGCACTCAGCTCCGTGGCCTGATAAAAGGTTAAAGATTTTCTGCGAATGAAGGAAAAGCTTTTTAAAGTGGTTGAAAGAATGTTGGTAAGCTGGTAAGAGGAGTCTTGTAAAAATTCAGGTTAGCTAAAACTGCTACTAGTAAAATGGTTACTTGCAATTTACAATATAACATCATGATAAGAAAAATTAAAGTACTTTTTTGTGGCTATTTAGTTTGGATAGCAATAATTTGTTTAACTAGATGGAGAAAAGATAAATTATAGGACTTGGGAGTGGTATACTTGAGTTTAAATGTCTTTACTGGGATATAACACTACAGTTCTTCTGTGATGAATCTGATAAGTCTGAACGGATTCAGTGTCCAATCAGTAACTGTTATTCAAAAGCATATCCTTTAAAATTAAATTTTCATTTTTCTATGTGGTTTGACTGCAGTATTTTTAAAACCTCCTTAACACAAAGTTCAGTGATTTCACTGTGAGAATGGAGAGAAAGAAGAGAAACACAAGAGTAATACAAAGTGATACATTTTTAAATATTATTTATATTCAAAAAGTGCATTAGAAAGATGTATAGGTAATTTAAAAGTTTTAAATAATGCTTGTTTGACCGTATGACTTAGCATTGAAGAACACAGGTAAGGGGTGATGTATTCCTACCATGCCTCTGAAGGTTGCATCTGCCAAGAGATTCTTTAGTAATCTAAAAGTTATTAAAACTTACCTTCATATGAGCAATGATCGCTTGACCCAGTGATTTATATTGAAAACAGTGTGGCACGGTCTTTTTCAACTGATGCCATTCTTAACAAATGGACAAGTGCAAAAGGCACACTAGTGTTAACATTCTTACGTAGAGTACAAGCTGTTCTTTAGATGTCATAATTTCATATTTTCACTACAGATATTGAAATTAGCATTGGGTACCGCTGCTGTTACTTATTTCATTATTTATTTATTTTTTAATTTTTGGATTGAGTTGATCATCTGCTGTAATATGTATCATAAAATTATTTAAGAATAGTCTTTTATTGTCCAAATTCATGAATAAATAAGATTTATACACAGACATAAAAAAATAAAGAACACAACGACATCAGATGGCAGAACACAGAACACAAGAGTACTTGTGTTCTGCCATCTGATGAAAGCTGACTTTCTTCTCCTGACTGCTGTGGCTCTCTGTGATAGAGACTGAAATGTATCTAAAGAAATATCAGATTCTTTGCTGCTGTCTGTGTTGCTGACCACTGTAGCAGCAGTCAGTTTACGTGTGGGGGTTACCATTTGACGTCATTAAATAGCGCAACAAAAGGAGAAGTCTGGAAATGCCTTTTTAGTGAAATTTATGACCATATATCTCAACAACAGTAATGGGGGCACTGTGCGTGCACCGTCATGGTGAAGAGAGAGCTGAGCCAAAAAGCGAAGCTCCCGATTTACCGGTTGCCTCCTGGATGCCTTCCTCGGGAGGGGACGGCCCAGGACACGCTGGAGGGACTATGTCTCTCGGCTGGCCTGGGAACACCTTGGGCTCCCCCCGGAGGAGCTGGAGGAGCTGTCTAGGGAGAGGGACGTCTGGGTGTCTCCGCTGAGTCTACTGCCCCCGCGACCCGGTCCCGGATAAAGCGGAAGACGACGAGTACAAGTATCTCAACAACTGTTCATTTTACTGGCATGAGTTCACTTTTTATGTTATCTATGTTCCTTTCCATAAATATTATTGGATTTATCATGAAAATTCGATGTTCGGGCACTTTAAACTGGATGTCACATTAAGCATGAGAGAACAGAGCCGAAAGCATAACTGACTGCAGCTCTGAACACACTTTGACTTTAAGTAGATGTCAAAAGGACAGCCTGTAGTAACACCAGGAGTTTCTTCAAATATAGCATCGAAGTGAAAGCTGAGATCCTGATTGCAGCCACTCAAATCGGCCAAATAGACAGCTCCATGGTTTCAGTGCTGCTGGGTATCAGTGCAGAATGGTTTCCATAGCTATTTTAACTGGATTCTTTTTCACCTTCTGAAATAAGGTGAAAGAAAATCAACAAAATTGATGCTAAAGCTGTATGTCCCTGTCAGTCATTGTGACACGAAGCTTTTTTCATTTTACATTAATACGGTTTTTGTAGGCATTAGTGATGCTTCAAAGGAATTTCATTACATCAATATGTAATCACCCCTTGAACCTCTCCAGAATTTGCTAAATTACAACCACAAACTGGAACTTTATGTGACAAAACCAACACAGAGCAGTGCAAAATTGTGAATTGGAAGGGTTTAGGAATAGATGGTTTTCAATAAATTTTACAAATAAAAATCCACAAAGAATGATAGGGCAAAAGGTGATAGGATATGTCTCTATCACCTTTTGCACATAAACTGACACTTCTCTCAGTGTGCCCCAAGGCAGCCGTGGCTACATTGTAGCTCACCACTGTCAGCGTGTGAACGTGTGTATGAATGGGTGAATGACTGATTGTAGTGTAAAGCGCTTTAGGGTCTCTGGGGACTTGATAAAGCACTATACAAGTTCATGCCATTTACCATTTTAAACTTTATCTTTCAAAAATAACTGAGACTCCATCAGAGTAGATGGAGAGCATATTTGAACATCTATTGTCAAATGTTGACGTTTTTGCAACTCGATTTTGGGACTGACACATTCTAGTAGATACATATAATTAAAATTTTTCTACTGTAGTTCTGGCTGTATGCATTTAGGGTTGTTATCCAGCTGGCTGTGCGCCCACCCCCCGAATCATTTTTCCCATAATTAACAGTTTTTCTTCCAGTGTTGCCCCTGTATCCATCTTCCCATCTTTCCTTTGAAGTTGCCAGTTTGATGTCTTCTGGTTATGCTGATGGGAAAATTCAGCTGTTTTAGTTCCAGCTCTGTGGCGAAGGGTTAGTTGTGTGAGTATGTGACCTTAAATGTTCACCACAAACTCATGTGGTGCCGCCACACTTTGGCACCTTTAAGTTCTGTTCTCCTAAACATATATCATAAATTAACATTTAGAAGTTTGCTAGTCAGTTCAGAATTGTCCATGTTTGCTTAAAAAAATAGTTTTATCTCCCCACCCTATTCATCATGATGCTGTTTGTTCTTTAAAGAGTAGCTAAAATCCACATATCAACTTTTGTTTTGCAAACAAACTGTATAAATTATGCCATTAATGAGCCATCTTTATATTATTGTGCAAATTTTGACATTTTCATGTAAACAAGGGTTCAAAGATTCATGTTTTGTCATTGTCACACCAGCTCACATTTACATGTTAAGGTATGAAATTCAGACTCAGGTCCCGGTTAAGAAGCCTACTACTTAAATAAAAAGAAAAACTAATTATAACATAAAAAGCTACATCTAACAATAAATAGCAATCAGTATGTGCAGCTAATAGTGAACCTGAAATTAACTTTGCAAAGTACTAAATACACATGTAAAGCATGTAGTAGTCCTTAATATTGCACCAATAAGTGAGTGAAATATTGCACCTTTGGTGGGTGAAGTGTTTAGTGAAGGTCAGTGTGCAGTAAGAACTTGTTTTGATTTTGCAATATA
Organism: Crenichthys baileyi; assembly: GCA_036173005.1. Taxonomy (NCBI): domain Eukaryota; kingdom Metazoa; phylum Chordata; class Actinopteri; order Cyprinodontiformes; family Goodeidae; genus Crenichthys; species Crenichthys baileyi. The sequence continues at coordinate 172,671 of JAHHUM010001200.1, forward strand.
AAGTATTCTTAGTGCTGAACTCTTTGGGCTAACGGTAGCTACAGCAGTTACATTTTCCTATTTGTCCAAACGGTACAGCTTGGTACATATCTGCGTCACAGCCCCAGGTTCTGGCATAAAACCGTCTTGTTCAGATACAAGCCCCCATGGTGAGTCAAGAGTTGGAATTGGGGGCATTGCGAGCATTGATCAATGCCGTTTTTCAAGTTAGCATTTTATTAGCTATTAGTTAGCTTAGCATTTTATTTTAGGTACTTAGATTATTTAGTCATATCAAATTCAACTGATAAGGTTCAGGTCTGCTTGACTCCAGCACATGCACATGCTGAACCCCCTCTGCTCATCCCCACACTTGGCCTGCCCCTCAGGGTCTCTTGACACCGCCAACGTTGGTGGAATTTTTCTAAATTTGTCTGGGGGGTTATGCTTTTACATCGGATTTAGTTTCCACTTCTATGTTCATTGAAAATCTCCTGAGGCCTTTAAAGAAAAGCTAGATTTAGAATAAGGTTAATTTACTCGCAGGTGGACTCTATTAAACAGCTGTGTGGCTTTTGAAAGAAAAATTTTGCACTGAATTGAAATTAGCGGTAGGCCTATGAGTAAACTGGGTCTAAATAAAGATGCACATCACACTTTTATAGATTTTATTTGTAAAAAAATTATTATTTCATATGCTCTACTTTGTGTTAGTGTATCACAAAAAATCTCAGTAAAACATATTGAATGATATAGTTCTTATGTGACTATACTGTGAAATGTTCAAAGGGTAGAAATATTTTTGCAAGGCACTGTATTTATACCTTGCAAGTTTCAATACTTATCTCCTGATAATGCTCCAATTTCCTTACCCATCAGTTCTGTTCACCTCCCTAGATGGTCATCGGACATTAATTTTCTTTGCTAAAGAATCTTTCACCTTAAAGTCTCCTTATGTTGAACAGGTAATGGATACACAGCCAGGTGAAGGCACTGTGACTCAGTTCATATTGGTTTCACACACCCCTCAGAGTCCGTTAATGTTTCAGACAAAGGAGATGCCGATCGATTGCTGGCAAGGCCAGACCAAGAAAAAGCACTATAGTCAGGGAATAATGGCATACAAACACACACACACACACACCACACACACACACCACACACACACACACACACACACACACACACACCACCACACACACATATCGCTCACGCGAGCTAAACACTGATGGAGGCAGCAGGATGAAGGTGAATGCTTTGTGATTAGAAAGCCCTGATGATAGAGGAAATGTTCAGAGACATTCTGCTGGCAGTTACCAGCCCTCAGGCGAGCAGGTTCATTTATCAAAGACTCTTACCAGGGTCTCTGTCAGTGCTCTCAGGGCCTGCAATAAAATTTGATGTTATGGAGTCAAGTGTGGAGTGCCAGATTGGCACGGTGCAGGTTCCCTAGCCGGCCAAGACAGAGACTGAGTCAAAAACAATGAGAGGGTATTTGTTTCAGTTGTGAGATAAACCAGTATGTAAAAGGGTTACAAATCAAGGAGAGGATAACCAGTTTTTAGCAAAGGAAGGTCTTACTGGATGATAGTTGTATTTTTGAAATCGGTAAGAAGTTGTATGCTGCTCTTTAGGGTCAACTTCAACTATACTTTAGGTCTAACCAATGTATCCAGAATATTTAGTTTTCTTATCACACAAATTCAAAAGTACTCATACCCCTGAGTCAATACTTTGTAGAATATGTCGTACACATGCATCAGTCTCAAAAGAGTTTTAGACCATTTCTAAGACTTTGGGTGGTTTCAGTGGTTACATGCTTCTAGTGCTTATTTAGCAACAGCTCTTTGCATTTCCACTGCCCCAAGCTCTGGCTCTAGTCCCAAAAACTGGCAGCCTCACTTCTGCTAGTCTGCCACAGGGAACCTGTGGCTAGAGTGTCACTTACCACTGTCAGTGTGTGACTGTATATATAAAGTGGCGGGTGATAGATTGTAGTGTAAAGCGCTTTGTTGGCATCAGACTTGAGAAAGCGCTATACAAGTACAGAATATTTACCATTTAGTCATCATCAGTCATTTTCTGTACCGCTTCTTCCATAGTGGGTCTCAGGTAAGCTGGTGCCTATATCTAGCAGTCTATGGCGGGAGGCAGGGTACACCCTGGACAGGTTGCCAGTCCATCGCTGGGCAACACACAAACAACCATGCACACATTCATTCAAACAATGCACACACTCATTGCACAATAACACAACAAGGACTGTGGGAGGAAGCTGGAGTACCCGGTGAGAACCCACGCATGCACAGGGAGAACATGCAAACTCCATGCAGAAAGACTCCCATGCCGGAAGTCGAACCCAGGACCCAGGACCTTCTTGCTGCAAGGCCACAGTGCTACCAACTGCGCCACCGTGCAGCTTACCATTAAAAATAAAGGAAGGTGTTATTATAGGCCTACCTTTCAATTCAATTCAGAAAATCTGCTCGTCACAGAATGAAAGCCAACAGCTTCCCGGTGGTGGGTTAATATTTGAGCATGAAAAATCTGTCTTTTCTTGGCCTTATGCAAGATTGTAAATTTCTGATAAACAAACAATTGAATATATAAGTCTGTGTGTAATGAATGTATACAATATATTAGTTTTACTTTTTGAACTGAACTATTAAAATAGATTTTCAAATGTATTCTCATTTAGTGTGATTAATCTGCATAATTGAAATATAAACAAAGCAAATCTATATAAAGTACCCCATAATGCATTTAAATATGTTTCAGAACCAGATCCATAGGATTTAAATTAATTATTTTGAATGTGACTGTATATATAAAGTGTGTATATATATATTATATATATATATATATATATATAATTTATATATATATATATAATATATATATATATATAAGTGTATTTATAAAGTGGAAAATCCCAGACAAACATTGCACATCTCTCTGAATGCCCTTCAATATCTCTGCGCAGGGGCACCAAGGATCCAACATATTACCTGTTTGTTTAGAAACTACAGCCAAACACACTCGCACACATACATGTACATGTGCACAAACATGCCTGAAAAAAAGGCATACATAAATCATCATGAATAAATTTGATCTTCACATTTCCCAAAATAAACTCAGCTTTGAAGAGAAACCCACCTGCTGCTGTTTTGCTTCTGTCTTGTAATAAAAGTAACTGCATTACATTTTTAATGTTGTATTACAAAGTTACTATACTATAAAGGAAACGTCATTTTCAAGAACCATATGTTATTATTATTTATTTTTTTTGCAACAGTGGAGGGTGTCAGTGAGTGAAATAATTATTTTAATTCAACAGAAGGTGGTGAGAATTTGATTCTTAATAATTTCAGTTTTATTCAATATATATGAGGTCATCTGGGTTCTCAGTCTCACTGATGCTCTGTAGTCTGATGTGGCACAACACTGAATAAAGTAAAATAGACCATGTGGATAGGCAAAGATCTTGGATGTCTTGTGATGTAAAGGTCTGTGAAAAAAAATGTTTTCCGGCTTGTTGATTACTCCTGTGTTTGCTTTTTTTTTTGTCAAACACAAGGACAAACACAGTAAATACAACAAGCAATTTTCAAATAATGATATCATTATGATTCTGATTTCAAATAATTATATCCAAATCAACATCATGAGTAACTGTAACTAACCACATTTTTTGGAAAGCTGAGTTGAATTTCTACTTTAATCTCTCTAACTAATTTATGGAATCTTCGCTATAGCAGAAAACTCTGAAGGAGAATGCCTGGCCATTAGTCCACGAGCTTAGGCTCATATTTGGGTTATGCAGCACAACAATGATCCAATGAACACCATCAAGTCCAACTTTGAATGGCTCAAAAGCCTAGTCGAAGTCTGGGCCTACTGAAAGTCTGATTGAGATGCTGTGGCATGCAGTTAAACAGCCCATACACGTTCTAAGCCCACCAAGGTGGCTGAAATAAAAACTATTTCACAAAAAGGCTGGTTCAAAATTCCTCCACAGTGATATAAGTAGACATAGACAAGCTGGTTTGGATAACCTTTTTTCCTTACCTGATAAAAATCAACATTTGAAACCTACTTTTGGTATTTATTCATGTTATCTTTCTCTGCTATTAAAATACAAAGGAACTCTATGACAGGGTAAATACTTTTTTGAAAGCGGCTAGCTTTGACTCTATTAAAGAGCCACAGTGTCATAGAACCTGCTTGTGACGAGCCAACAGTTGCATGTTGCCATGGACCTACTATTACACATACATACTGTGTACATTAAAACAGTCCAAGATATCATGTCACTGCAAGGGCTAACACGTTTTTATGTTGTTATAAAGCTAAAGTGGTAAAGCAAAACTAACTTAATTGGCTTTAAAATGATAATGCACTAACTGACGTTTGCAAAGTCATCTGTTATCACATTAAAAATGTTGGCCCATGCATGTAAAATAATAATAATAGCCTCCAGATACCTACAGAAAGTAGTCCAAGCTAGGACCTAGGCTGTGTTCACACTGCAGGTCTTGATGCTCAATTCCGAATTTCTGCTGAAATCTGATTTCTTTTTTGCATGGTTATTCAAACTACTACTTCAATGTGACTGCTATGAGACTTTAGTCTGAACAGTTCACGACCCCAAAGTGACCCGCATCTGCAGAAGGAGAATGTAGACATCACACAGTAGCACACTGTTTATGGAAGTAGGAATGGATTCCAGAGTATCTGTGTTATTATTAAGTTGTTGAGCAATGGGAGTGAAAATATTATAACCACATCATAACAAGATGAAAAAGTGTAAGAAAAAAGAGACAACAACTAGTAACAAGGCCTTTTTTTGGAGCAGTGACTGCCACTGCTGTAGAGAAGTCTGTGTGGATGCGTAGTCAGAATCAGGACAATGAAGTAAAAGTTGGATTAAATGCTGACTGCATGCGCTTTGAAAACCCTTGAATATGTATCGAATTTTGGGAGTGGCACATTTCTGATTTTTTTTTTGGAGGTGAAAAGATTGGAATTGGGCCCTTCTGACTGTCATGAAAAAGATCGGTGTGGGCCGCATTTGCCTGTTGTGTGAATGTAGCCTAACTGACAGTGTTGAGAAGTTTGACCAATGAAATAGCAAGCCGGCCTTGTTGCTGAACTTCAGCCATGGCTAGTTTTTTCCAGTACAAGTAAAGCTCAACAGAAGAACAAAGGTAAATAAAGATTACCATGTTTTATTCTCTAGAATGGAAATGTCCAATACATTATGCATTTTAATGTACAGTGATCTATATAAACCCTGCAGAGTCCCATTGCACTCCTGTGATTTGTTAAAGTTGTCTTTAATTCTTCATTCTTTGGTTCGAGACCTAACTTTTATGAGTGTCTTATTTTTGCACCCCTGGCTGTAATGGCAAAATGTAAAAAAAATCAGGCACTGTAAACATCTACATATTTCCAGTTTAGTTCCCTAGCTCAGGATAAACATATCTCTAATAAAGAACTATCTCATAAATAACCAGTGTTTATTCTTGCAGGCCTAAACATGGACATTTAGGCAGACTCAGTAATTTCTCATTATTTTTGTAATCAAAAAACAAATGTTACTGGTGTGTTTTATCAAGGCAAGTTCCTGTTGTATTTTGACCCATCGGTGAGGCAACAACCAACTGGCATCATTATATTAAAGATTAGTGTCTCTTTATTTCCACATTGCATAACATTTTACAGCTGTATTTGTCAGCATAAGCAACCACAGATGTTTATTGACAAAGGCTTCAAAAATCATAACTTTAATAATCCATTTTTGTATGAGGACAATCCCTATACAGGTTTGGTTATGTTGGCATTTTTTCCCCATAATGTTTTTACATTGATATATGAAAATGTGCATTCAGAAATAAACCATATGTATAATGCCATAAAACATGTTTTTACAGCCTCATTGTGTTGTCACCCTGACTGTTGTGCTTCACAGTGCACATCAGCAGGTACATTCTGGAGAAGAACAACACACATATTTGCCACGCTGAGTGGTAAATACTGAAATCAATGTTCCCAGCAGGATCTGAATGGCCTGCACTCTCCCAACTAAAACTATTATCTTCTAATGGGGAAAACCAAAACAGGCAGGTCTAGCTCTTCCATAGAATTGCACAGAAAGGGGCATTCACACACTGGTTGAACGCTGGCTGTCAGTGTGCTAACTTTATTAGTGACGTGACTCCATGCTGGTTGTGGAAATAGAATTGACTGCAGGATCGTCGGGGGAGAATTAGCATGCTAGCATAGATTTTATAATAGAAGTCAATTGAAGTCAAAGTGTGTGAGGATAAAAGTCAAAATTGGAGTGAGACAATTTGCATGCATGCGTTCTTGTATTACTTACCTTGTGGTGACATAAAGCTGTCTATGAAGCTATCATTTTGTGGGGACCTGCCAGGATTAAAAGCACCTCTCCATAAAATTATAAAATTTTTAGAGTAAAATGGTAAATGTTAAATGGCCTGAACTTGTATAGAGCTTTATCAAGTCCCCGAGACCACAAAGCGCTTTACACTACAATCAGTCATTCACCCATTCATGCACAAATTCACACGCTGACAGTGGCAGACTACAATGTAGCCACAGCTGCCCTGGGGCGCTCTGACAGAAGTGAGGCAGCCATACACAGGCCCCACCGAGCCCTCTGACCACCATCAGCAGGCAAGTTGGGTGAAGTGTCTTGCCCAAGAAGACAACGACTGAGATGGACAGAGCAGGGGTTGCTGGAGGTTTTTTCCTGTTAAAAGGGAGTTTTCCCCTCCACTATCGCTACATGCATTCTCAGTATGAGGGATTGCTGCAAAGTCAATGCAAGTGACTGTCCACTGTCGCTACATGATCATCCAGGAGGAGTAAATGCTGGATGAGCATGTTTCCTTAGATAGAAAACCTTTTTAACCAATTTAAATAATAAACTGAATCTGACTGCACTGTTTGATAGTTAGGAAAATTGGAATGTATGTACCTGACTTGAAATCTGTATGATTCCATTGAATCGACTTTGTAAAGTGCTTTGAGATGACATGTGTTGTGAATTGGCGCTATATAAATAAAATTGATTGTTTTGAATTGAAAAACAGCATTATAACCTTTTCCGAAGGATAGATTTCAGATGCAATGTATTTATATACCATCAATTCAGCAAAAAACATGTCTCAAGGCGCTTTACAAAAATACATATTCAATTTATATACAGAAATACATAGTGGGTTCAATCAAATCATACAGACAAACTCAAAGTCAATTGCATGCATTGCATTGTTTGTAAAGTAGAATCAAATTGGAATGTAAGTTCAATTTATTATTGAAGAGGGTAAAAACATTTTCTATCAAAGGAAACCCACCCTATGGCGTTGAGTCACTGACTTGCATCAATCACCTCTTCTGTATGAGCATGTATTTGAATCTATTTATTTGAAAGGGACATGCACATTAATAAACATCGGTAATAGGTACAGATGTAAATAGTGCGGAATCAGCAAGATGACAAATTTTCATCTGTCACATTGGGTCACAAAGTTGTTGAGTTTAGAAATAACTCAGCATGCTTGTTGATGTGAGACAGACCACAAAACTACTTTTCTGTGTTGAGGATTTATTGAAGACTCAGAGTTCGATGGCACAAGGACCCCCTCTTTGTTTAACCCACTGCACTTGCTAAGGTGGACACAATATCCCAAAGAGGAGGCAATAATCATACAGTGCATTCATGTTTTATACAGTGGATTATGTCAAACAAAATTACAAATGGCCCCTTTTGCACCAAAAGACCCAGGATTTAAACCCCAAAGACTGTTTTTTAACCTGGGTTAAAGGAATCCTAGATATTGTGGACGTCCTGTCTCCATTGCTCAGAGAGGACATGGACCATTAATTTCAATCAGCCTAATGACGTATAGGGTAGTTGTGAAGAAGAAAATTAAATTACACCTTCATTCCAGCAGATGGCATTACTCCTTTACTCAGTTTAAAAGAATATTAATATTAATAAATATTTTTTTGCTCGAACTGATAAATAATAGATGATGAGCAGCTTTAGAGTTATACAGTTAATTCATTATTTTTCATTATTCCATAAGTTGCACTGGATCCATAAGCAGGAAAAATTTAAATCAATATTTTACATTTAATTCTTTGCCAACCTGCATCTGGCCAGAGTTGTTGCTTCACAACTGCATGATTCATTTACAATAACTATTAAACACTGATTAACACACTTATTTTTTCTTTTATTATCATCACATAAACTCATATCAGATAACTACAGAAGAAGTTTTTAGTAAAAATTGTATTTTAGACAAAAAAAAAAAACAGTTCAGAAGTACAGGGTATTGATAACTTGACTGTCTAATCATAAGCAAATATTTAGATAAAGCAGAACATGCATAGACGGTGGGGTAGATGATGGAAGGACACAAGAGTGAAGAGAATTACAGTGAAACTGCATCCAAACCTGGAACTGTGGTCTGTCCTCCTGCAGAGCTGTCTGTATAAAACTATGAAAAATTGAAAAAGAAATAAAGAGTTGGCATTCCATTAAGTTAGGTTTACGCCCGCTGTTGGCATGGAAGAAAGGGGTAACAAAAAAGTAAGTCCAGAAGGTAAGGGTGGGTTACCAGGTTTACAAGAAAACAGTCTTGAATAGAAATTCTCTACAGGCTACAGAGAGATACACAGCCAATTCACAAAACACTAAATTCACAAAGCACAAGCAGGAGGCATGAGGGGACAAGCAGTGTGCACAGATTAAGATGCCCCACTGAATAAATCTCCCTCAGACCTTTTTGAAGGATCAGGTGGTTGGCAGACATGACTGGTCAAGCGTCCCTAGGCTGGTCCAATGGGAGATCTATAGGAAGGAGGTGAGCCCAGAGTCTTAATCAGCCAATCCCATCAGTGTGCTACCACATTCAAATCTGCGTGATCAAGACTGCACCACTGCATCGCAGGTATTGCCCATACCAACATGAAAAGACAGTCCTAGGGAAATGTGTATGAACATGGAAAATGTATAGTCCTTTGATCATTGGTACTGCATTACATTTTTTGTCTTACAGAACTGTGAAGAAATAGTTTATAAATAAAAACATTAACCTAAAATGCAAAAACATTTCCGGTGGAAAATATTCAGTTTTATATTATGGTTCTTGCAGTTATTCACATCATATCTACTAAACGCCTTATATTCACTTTCAGCCACCACAAACAGATAACAGATAGCAGGATATCCCAGATAGTGGGACGAGATCAAGCACCGGTTAGTGCAAAAGTCCTAGTCCAGCGGGCCGGTTAACTTAGCTTAATTTAGATTAGCAGCCAGACCGGTCTGCAAGTGGAGTTCTGCTGCTCCGGAAACTCTAAAATAACATTTAAAAGTTGGCTCATTCTGGATGAACTGACTGCACAGATGAAGTTTTGACATCTACTTTCTCACTTAAAAACACATACCTGTGCCAATCCAATAGCTGGTGCCATGTCTCGCTGCACATAAACCCGTCCCTTTAACAGTTCTAGGGAAATCTGGAAAGACCTACTTTAGACCAGGACCTCTTACCCATGAAAGTAAAACATCAGGGAAGTTAAATTACCTTTGTAAATTTGTATCTAAACGCACCCACAAACAATGGAAAAGCAGCTAATGACTGGATATAAAAAGTGAGAAGTGAAATTGGTGGGCTAGATTTCAGACCCCCTTAGTGGAAATGAAACATTACTTAATTTCCGCCTCAAGTCAGGAGGTCTTACTGTGGTATTTAAATTTACGACAGCAACTTTTATGAGGCTCAGAGTCTGCATCAACGCAAGCGCCTATCAATCTGGGTCAGAATTATGTCTTGAACATGTCTGACAAATACCGGTAATACATACATGCATACATACAACAACAGTCAAATGATGCAGTAGCATAAAGTACATGGTATGAAGCAGGGGTGTCCAGAGTGGATTGATTTAGTCCGGCCCACAATGGCAATTCACAAACGATTCAAATTTAGCCCCACAACACAGATGCAGATGAAGACTTTATTCTTATTTCGGGCAAATTAAAATGTTTTATCTTCTTTCAGAAATTTTAGGTACAACGCAATCTATTCGTGTTTTAATGACATTGCTTTATCCATTCTCTTTGATTTCATAGGAAATAGGGTCACATCTATTCAGTGGACTTTACTCAAAAGTAGACTTTGGTGCATGCAGACATGCTTTTAAATACCTTACCAAATTTGGCCAAAAAAAAGCAAGAAAGAATGACATAAACCTTATATTTTGGATCTACAATAATTTGCAGATCCATTTTCTACAAAAGAAATCTGACTGTTTTATTTGTTTAATTAAAATATTGCATATTTAGGTAGTAAAATGTCTTGGTCGACAAGTACTTCTGACCTGACAATTCTGGCCAACGTGATAAAAGGTTTGGACATCACTGGTGTAAAGTTGATGGATGCTAAGTGTATTTATTGTATAAAATGTGCAACTAAAACTTGCTGGTATTTACAGTGCATTATAATTTGGTTAAAATAAAAAGAAACAAAACTTCAACAAATCAGACCAATTATGCCGCCTGGAGCAAATCTAAAGATTGAACAGTTCTGAAGCACTGTAGCAACTGTGCACAGTAAATTGCATTGAGTCATTAACTTTGCAGCAATCCCTCATACAGAGCATACTTGTAGCAACAGTGGAGAGAAATCCCCTTTAATAGGAAGAAACCACCAGCAGATCCAGATTCAGTCTTAGCGGCCATATGCTGCCACTGACTGGAGGTTTGAGAGAACAGAGCTTTATAAATTATTTTAGCATATTCCATGTTGTCCTTATTTCCCCCTTAATAATCTTCATTTGAAACCTGCTCTATGCATTTACTCAAGTTATGTTTGTCTAATAATAAAATGTGTTTGATAGTCTGAAACATTACCGGCGACAGAAAAGCAAAGACAACTTTTGTGTCTCTTTTGTTTGTAAATTTTTTTAAGCCATGGAATTATGTGTTGCTTTCTGAGATCTTACAGCAAACTGCGTTTTGTATTTACTCAGGTTAGGTCTGAAACGTTTGCTAAGTCTGACATATTTGTGTGAAACTTGCAAGGTGGGGGTGGGCTTTTTCAGAGCACTGTAATATATCTTCTGATATGATGGAAACAAGGCTGTGTCTGTGTGTTCTGAGATCAACTCACAAGATGTTTGTAAATGTTGAGGTCATAACTGAGGTCAGTGAAGAAATTACAAGGCACCATACTTACCATGGGGCACCAGAGTGTGTCTGGTAGCACATTTCATTATGACACATCCCAAGGAAAATGTGCACATTTAACATTGTACATATATTTGGCCATTTTAGTGTTTGTGTATTTTGTGGCTGTGTGCAAAAGGTCAGAAAATGTGACTGTCTATCAACTAGGAGCATATACCTTTGGGCATATTGTATAATGCTACAATAATTGGTGTCACTCCTCTGTGTGTGAGAGAGCTGACATATTGCATGGCATATATCTGCTGTCCAGTGTCTGCAGACACGCAACATAAATGAGGGTAAAATGTCAGACTTCATTATCACAGTGAATTTCAATGTCTTTTTAGCAGACAGTTTTTTTTCCATATACTGAAGATTTTTTTTACAGTGCAAGACAGAGGCAGGCACACTGATGGGACCTTCATCTAATTTTATGCAACATCTGAACATCATTTTTTATGAGGTGGATTCCCATAGAAATGGAGATGAACTGGATGTTTAGTCTTGTAAAGTGCCCCATGATGACATTTGTTGTGAATTAGCAGTTTATAAATGAACTAAATATAATGTGAAAAAAGTAAAACACCCAAGCGACATTTAGCTTTCTGTAATCAGTATACTTGTGTTATGGCTTTCAAATACTCCAAGTGAGTAAAAGCCCACAAATCCCAAGGTGGGTAGTATTTGATCTAAAACCTATTTTAGATGCACTCCCTGTTCAATTTGTTAGTTACACCTTGCTAGTACTGTAATGGGGCTCCTTTTGCCTTGAGAACTGCCTAATTCTTTGTGACATAGATTTAACAATGTATCAGAAATATCACTCAGAGACTTTGTTTCATGCTGACATGATAACATATAATGGCTGCAGATCTGTAGGTTGCACTTTCATGATGACAATATCCTGTTCCTCCACATTCCAAAAGTTCTTTATTGAATTAAGATATGGTGGCTATGGACACCACTGCAGTGAACTACACTGGTTTTGAGCTTTGTCACATGGTGCATTATCCTGCTAAAAGTGACCATCAGAAGACCTGCACACTTTGCACATGGTCAGCAACAATGCTTAGGTATGCAGTGGTGTTTGAATGACATTCAGTTGGTACTAAGGGGCCCAAGGTTTGCCAACAAAATATTTTCCACATCATTGAAGCATCACCACCAGCCTTAACTGTTGTTATAGGGTAGGTTGGATCAAAGCTTTCATGCAGTTTACATGAAATTCTGACCCTACCAGCTGAACTCACAACAGAAATTGAGACTCATTGGAAACACAGGTAGCACATCTCTCAATCTGTTATGGTCTGTTATGAGTTTCTATGATTGTAGCCTAGGTTTTTTTTTTTTTTTTTGCAGACAGGAGTGGATCCCAGTGTGGTCTTCTGCTGTATCCTAGCTGCTTTAAGTCTTATTTCCGCATGCATACGTTGTGCATTCAGAAATACTTATCCACATACCTTGGCTGTAACCAGTCTGCAGATTCTTCTCTGACATCAGAGACATTTTCATCAACACAACAGCCACTCACTGGATATTTCTCTTTTTTAGACCCTTCTTTGTAAACCCAAGAGATCATTATAAAAGGGTTGGAGTAGATCAGCAGTTTTTCTGAAATCCTTGCGACAGCCTGTTAAGTACCAACACCTATGCCAGAAATTTAAAAGGTAAAGAAGTGTTTCAGTAAAACCAGATGAAGCCAAGATTGGGTTGGCGCAGGGTTTCCTGTGAAAAATGAAATAAGGAAATATGCATTGAGACAGGTAGCTTGCTAAATGGGACCATGACCAATCAGTTAATAACGCCAAGTACGTTAATACCTTTTATTTTAGGAATCTGAAATAGCATTTTTGCAAATGAATATCATCTGTTAAAATTGTTGTGAGTTTGAAGTACGTTTCAATTAGTGTACAAAACATGAAAGAACTGTACATACCTTTTGAAGCCATTTTTGCTGTGTACTGCATCACTTGCTACACCTACTTCTACTATAGTGGTAGTACTTCAATTCAAATCAATTAAAATTTAGTTGATTTATATAGCGCCAATTCACAACACATGTTGTATCAAGGCGCTTCACAAAAGTCAGGTATATACATTCCAATTAATCCTAACCATTGAACAGTGCAGTCAGATTCTGTTATTTATTCAAATTGGATAAAAAGTTTTTCTATGTATCACGACTAAGACTGAGGACCCAGAATTTAGCCAGACACAAGAAAAAGTTAAGAATTTTATTTAGATCCAGGATCAATCGCACCGGTAACCACCAATACGCCGCCAGGAATTACTAGGGATAGAGAAGAGGATTAGAGGCTGGAGGCAAATCAGATAACACTGATAAATCAGCAAAGCCACTAATCTCTTCTTGTAGATGTGTGTCCCGAGGACGGGACTTCACATAGGGTTTGATGCGAGACACATGAAAAGTAGGGTGAAAACCCCTTTTCATGGACCGAGGTAACTGGAGGCGAACAGCTACTGGGGGTTTCATAACCTTGGATATGGGAAAAGGACAAAAAAGCGAGGTGCCAACTTGCCGGGATTTTTCCACCCTAAGGGGGCAAGGTCCTTGGAAGACAGCCATAACCTTCTGGCCCCCCCCCCAAATTGGTAGTCTTGTGCGGGTGTCCACCGGGGCCGGATTGGCCGTCCGGGACTGCACCTCCGACATCCTAGTCAAGGATTCTCTAGCCTCCTCCAGACCCGCCGATCTCAAGGCCCAGCATGAGCCGAGGGTACTTCAGCCTCCTTTCCTCCTGGACGGTGGAAACAACGGTGGCTGAAACCCAAACACAACATGGAAAGGGGAAAAACCAGTAGCACTAGACGGAAGGGGGGTTTAGAGCATGTTCTACCCAAGGTAAATTGTGAGACCAAGTAGTGGGGTCAGACTCACAGAGAATGCGGAGCTTGGTCTCCACTTCTTGGTTAGTCCTTTCGGTCTGGCCATCGGACTGCGGATGAAATCCAGACGACAGACTAATGGAAATCCCCAGCATGGAGCAGAACTCCTTCCAGAAGTGAGAGACAAACTGTGGTCCTCTGTCGGACACTATGTCAGTGGGCAACCCATGGAGACGGAAAAACCTCTCGTGCCAAGACCTCCCCCAACTCTTTAGCCGAAGGCATCTTCTCCAGGGGGACCAGATGGACCATCTTGGAGAACCTGTCGACAATGGTTAGCAGGACCGTGAAACCATTAGAGGTAGGCAAACCTGTCACAAAATCCATGGCGATGTGGGACCAAGGACGGGATGGAATGGGCAAAGGCAGCAACAATCCAGCGGGCGGGCGGCGTGAAGACTTAGCCTGACAGCATTGGGAACAGGCGGTGACATAATCCATAACGTCCTTGGTCAAGGAGGACCACCAGAAGAGGGACCGAACCAGCCTCAGTGTCCTGCTGACTCCGGGGTGACAAACCAGACGAGAGTTGTGGCAGAACTCCAGTACCTTGGGCACGAGACGTTCCGGGACAAAGCACCGGCCGGGAGGACATGAAGCCGGAGTAGGAAGATCCTTGGCAGCATTCCTGACTTCTTCTTCAAGCTCCAACATGGTCAAGGACAGCCTGACGGACTCCGGAAGTATGAACTCATCCTTGCCACTAGTCACACACTCGGGAGACTCCTGCATCCTGGACAGGGCATCTGGTTTGCCGTTCTTGATTCCGGGTCTGAAAGACATCGTGAAATTAAATCGTCCAAAAAATAGAGCCCACCTGGCCTGTCGCGGGTTAAGGCGTTTAGCCGTCCTCAGATACTCCAGGTTTTTATGGTCCGTCCAGATGAGAAACGGTTCCTTGGCCCCTCCAGCCAATGCCTCCATTCCTCTAGGGCCACCTTGACGGCCAGGAGTTCTCGGTTCCCCACATCATAGTTGCGCTCTGCCTGAGATAAGGTTCTGGAAAAAAAAGCACATGGATAAAACACGACCCTCGGGGCTTCTCTGACTCAGGACCGCGCCGATCCCCGTGCTAGAGGCATCAACCTCCACAATAAATTGTCTCTCGGGGTCGGGGGACCGTAGAACAGGAGCTAAAGTGAATAGAGTCTTGAGCCTAACAAAGGCTTTCTCGGCTACCTCATCCCAAACAAACCTTGCTCTGGGGGATGTGAGGGCGTTAAGCGGTGCTGCAACCTGGCTGTAGTTCCGGATGAAACGCCGGTAGAAATTAGCAAATCCCAGAAAACCTCTGTAACTGTTTACGGTCTGCAGGAGATGGCCACTCTACCACAGCCTTAACCTTAGAAGGATCCACGATTACTTGGTTAGGGGAGATGATGAATCCAAGAAACGAAGTGGTGGTGGTGTGAAATTCACACTTCTCCGCTTTGACAAACAGGTGGTTTTGGAGAAGGCGGAGAAGGACAGCTCGAACATGACTCCTATGGGTCTCAAGGTCTTGAGAATAAATTAGAATATCGTCGAGGTAAATGAAAACAAACTGACCCACCATGTCCCTCAACACGTCATTTACCAAAGACTGAAAAACTGCAGGTGCATTGGTTAATCCAAAAGGCATGACTAGGTATTCATAATGACCAGTGGGAGTGTTAAAGGCGGTTTTCCACTCATCCCCCTCCCTAATCCGGACCAGATGGTAAGCATTTCGTAAGTCTAGCTTGGTGAAAATCTTGGCTCCCTGTATGTGGTCAAAGGCAGTATTCATAAGAGGAAGAGGGTAACGATTCTTGACTGTGATATCATTAAGACCCCTGTAATCAATACATGGTCTTAGGGACCCATCTTTCTTCCCCACAAAAAAAAACCCGGCCCCAGCAGGAGAGGACGAGTGTCTGATAATCCCTGCTTTAAGGGAATCCTCCACATATTTTCTCATAGCTTGCTGTTCGGGCCCAGACAGTGAATAGAGACGTCCCCTAGGGGGAGATGTACCAGGAAGGAGGTCAATAGCGCAGTCATAGGGCCTGTGAGGTGGGAGAGTGGTAGCCCGAGACTTGTTAAAAACCTCTCTCAGAGAGTGATATTGGGTAGGAACCTTGGACAAGTCTGGGTAAGTCTCCTCGATGGCATTCTCCGGAACAACATGAGTACTGGCTGAAGATAAACAAGTAGCGGAACAAGTCCTAGCCCAGCCCAAAATTTCGTTGGCCTGCTAATCTATATGGGGGTTGTGTTTCGTGAGCCATGAGGCTCCCAAAACAATGGGCGAATTGGGAGAGTTAATGACCATGAACGAAATCTCCTCCTGATGATTGCCACCTAGAGTCAGACTGACCTTCTCCGTCCGTAAAAAAGAATTGTTCATGCTGTGTCCATCCAGGGCCAGAACCTTATGAGTGTCAGACATCGGGAAAAGTCTTATGCCGTGGCCTTTGGCGAATGTTTCGTCCATAAACTCTGTGTCGGCCCCAGAATCAATAAACACAGAAACCTGATGAGTAGCAGAGGAGACAGCAATATTAGCAGGGAAAGTACATGAGGAGACAGACAGGTTACGGCTCAATAGAGTTCTCCTCACCTCTATTGAGCCTGTACTTTTACTGGACACTTAGAGGCAATGCGGCCATGACCCCCACAGTAGAAACATAAATTAAATTGTCTTCGACGGGAACGCTCCTCCAGAGTAATCTTAGTCCTCCACAGTTGCATGGGTTCAGAATCAGATGTGTGTGATTTCGGGGAGGAATGACTCATGGCCTTGGGACGGTGAACAGAGTCGCGGGTTAGGGAGGTCCGAACCTCTCTGCGGCGTCTCTCCCTTCCTCTCTCACGGAGCCGAAGATCAATACGAGCGGCAAGGTCCTCCAGATCTGAAAGAGATGTGGGATAATCCCTGGTTGCCAACTCGTCCTTAATGTTTTCGTTTAACCCCTGCATGAAGGCATCCATTAGAGCCTGCTCATTCCAGCAACTGTCGGCTGCCAAAAGATGAAAGTCGATGATGAATGAAGTAACAGACCTCTCTCCCTGCCTTAAAGACAGCAAACCCCTGGCAGCCTCACGGCTGGGGAGAATGGGATCAAACACCCTGATAAGTTCCTTGGCGAAGGCAGCGTAGGAAACACAGGCAACTGAGTTATTCTGCCATTCAGCAGTGCCCCATTGTTTTGCTTTTCCGGATAACAAAGAGATCACATAGGCCACCCTGGAACGCTCTGTAGGAAAAGAGGAGGGTTGCGGTTCAAAATGTATCTCACATTGTGTCAGGAAGGCACGACACTGATCAGAGTCACCTTTAAATAGTTCGGGAGGAGTTAATCTAGGCTCCTTTACTAAAGCAGGCAGTGCAGGCAGACTAATGGAAACTGGAGGTGAGGAAACTTGGCTAACACCTGGAGACATGGTACGTAGCATGGAAATAATCTCTCATGCCGGAATCAAGACGGGAAATGGAATTCTCAACACTAGCGCGCCATTGTTGTGCTGGCAATGGGTCCATTTTATGGCCAGATTTTTCTATCACGACTAAGACTGAGGACCCAGAATTTAGCCAGACACAAGAAAAAGTTAAGAATTTTATTTAGATCCAGGATCAATCGCACCGGTAACCACCAATACGCCGCCAGGAATTACTAGGGATAGAGAAGAGGATTAGAGGCTGGAGGCAAATCAGATAACACTGATAAATCAGCAAAGCCACTAACCTTCTCTGATCTTGTGTGAGAGTGTGGACAAGGAAATGGCTGCTCCGAGGGAGAACGGCTGATCCAGAGAGCCGTATAGAATGTCCGTGCGTGGCAGGCAGCTGCTTAATGTCGGATTGCCGACTGATCCAAAAGAGCCGAACTGAAACTCCGTGTGAGGCGGGCAGCTTGTTTGATGTCGGATTGCCGACAGATCCAGAGCTTGGACTTTCAGGTAGAAAGGCGAGACAGGCAGGTTCAGACAGAACGATCTGAGGGCTAGGCAAAGGCATAAATCCGAGGGCAGAAACAGAGTCGAGAATCCAGGGCTAGAGGTGTCCGTAATGGGTCAGGCAAGAGGGAAAAATCCGAGAAACAAGGCTTGGTCATGAAACGAGGTCAGGCAGGAATAACGCTGGATATCTACTCGCTGTGAGGCTTTCAAAAATCTGGCACCGTCTGCCTGTCAGAAGCTGTATTTAACTGCAGTTCAACAGGTGTGAGGCATGAAGGTGATTACGCTGCAGCAGCGCAGCCGGCCAGTGAAGCAGGTGCGTTGATTGCATGCAGAGGAACAGGGCAGAGTGGAACCAAGCAGGCAGACGGGCCAGAATCATAACACTATGTAAGGAAACCCAGCAGATTGCATCCAGTTAGAGACTTGTCAGTGGACAGTCACTGACGTTGACTTTGCAGCAATCCCTCATACTGAGCATGCATGTAGCGACAGTGGAGAGGAAAAACTCCCTTTTAACAGGAAGAAGCCTCCAGCAGAACCAGGCTCAGTGTGAGCGGCCATCTGCCACGACCGACTGGGGGTTTGAGAGAACAGAGCAGAGACACAAAAAGAACACAGAAGCACTGATCCAGGAGTACTTTCTATGGGAAGCAAAAGTAAATGTTAATGGATGTAGCTCCTTTAGTCGTTTCATCTTGAAAGAAAGAACAGATAAACTCTGAGCCAGTTTTCAAGGTTAGAATAACTGAAATAAAGCACATAGAGTTAGTCACAGTAGAAGCTCAGTCAGTAGCTATATCTAGGAGAGAAAAAGGGTTAAACACTGAAAGACAGGGCCATGTGGATCATCGGTAGAGGGTAAGCATTAAGTTGTTGCCAGCAGAAGCTTGGACGATGCCCCTCTCCAGAAAGGTGTCACAGGTAGACACAGAGTCAGGCCAGGTGTAGCTTCTAGGAAGAGAAAAGAGAGAGAACACAAAGTTAAAAGCTGTAATAACAGCAAATAATGCAAAATTGGAGAGTAGTGTGAGGATGTAGCGAAGAGGGTGAAAGTAGTCATTATGTCCTCCAGCAGCCTAAGCCTATAGTAGCATAACTACAGAGATAGCTCAGTAATGCACAGGTATTAGAAATCACCCTTCATGTTGATGCTTCAACCTGCTTGCTCTGTTACTAATGATAATAATAAATGTTACTAATTAATCTTATTCTGTAGTTGGACAAGCAGGAGACTTCTGGTAGGTGACAGTCTGAAGTAGAAAGGTTATGGGTTGGTTCCCTTCTATACTGGACTAATGTGTGCTCTAAACCTCTCTAAATAGTAAATTTGGTACATTCCAAGTTTGCATCTTGTGGCAACAAAATGATTTCACGGGGTAGTAAAGGAGAGGTATAATCACTTGTACTCACTGTGAGGTCAGAAGGTTTGGTAACATTTTGCTGATACTGATGAGATGAATTGAAGGCTGAATCCAGAGATTCAATAAACCACAGAGAAATAAAGCTTGATTGTGTCCATTTAGCAGTGGAAGAGTATGACAAGGTTTCTTTCTGTTCACCTGTTTTACCTGCTACTAACCCCATCCAACCTCTAGATGACACCAGACGCACAGTAGGAGCTGAGTCCACAAGTGTTCTCCATCAGCCTCATCAGGAAAGGAGCTTAAGTACCCAACGTTGCCAACACTCCATCGCCTGAGTGTTAACCTGCAGTGGTAACTCTAGCTGGCCAAGACAAGTCTCCTTGTGATTATTTTCTGAGTACTTACCTTCTCGTGTCCTCCTCACCAGGTTACTTCCAATTCCGAGCTTCTTATCCAGTCTGCATATGCAGAAGATCCAGACTCTCTCTCCGCAAGAGATTCTTCACGGATTATCTTCCCAGTTGGCTGCATTCGGGTTTCAAGTCTCCTCAAGCTTCCTGTGAACGAATCTGGCTCACCCTCCACCGTGCTCCCTTCCAAGACAGAACTAAAACAGAACTAAAACAGAACTACCTGGAACTTTCACTTATACGCTCCCAGAGTTCATCTCACTTCTCCTCCCCCTGGCGGATCTCCTAATCACCCTCTCGGCAAGTTCCTGTTTCTCCAGCAAACAAAGGATTTCTTAATAAACTTGTTAAAACTCTTCCTGTTTTCCTGAGTGTATTTTTTGCATGTGGATCAAAGCAGCTAGAAAAACGATGAGAGAACACTCAGGCTAATCTGACCCAGCAGATACACTCAGGAGGACTCTTTCAGATCATAGCCTCCAGATCCAGTCCCACGGAAACTCACTTCGATCCCTCCTGGAATTACAACGGCACACAAACCAATAGATTGAACAGATGTCCTCTTTACTCCAGCATGCTCTGAACAGTCTAAACCCCGCTGCACCAGAGGGCGCCGCTCAGTCCGCTGTCTCACAGCAACTTCCTCATTCCCGTGACGTAATTTCCCCCAATCCAGAGAAGTTTTCCGGTGATGTTGGTAGTTGTTGAGCTTTCCTCTTACAGTGCTCCCTAGTGTTTAATCGCTCTCCACAATCTTTTCCCCATGATGACGTTAAAATCTCTTTTATTTTAGGACTCCTTTCTGGAAAAGCACTAAGATGGGCTGAGGCTTGCTTTACCGATCCTAACCGCTTCGGCTGCACTTCAAGCAGATTTTTGACACAGAATTAGATCAGACCAATACAGCCTGCCGTCTGTGGGCATTAAAACAAAGAAACAAACCAATTTCAGAGTTCTCTATAGAGTTTTCGTACACTAGCAGCTGCTTCGGGTTGGGATACCTGCGCTCTTAAAGCCGTTTTTTTCCAGTCCCTTGACGAATCTTTGAAGGATGAGTTAGTTTTGGTAGATGAACCCGAGACTCTAAATTTATTTATAGCTTTAGCTACTCGAGTTGATAATAAATTGAGAGATAGAAGAAAGTCATGTTTTGAAAAGTTTGCTGTGAGATCACAGGCACCTCTGAGCTCAGCTGAAGCACCTCACCGGGAAACACTTACACCTTCTCCAGAACCCATGCAAATTGGTCGGACTCGGCTCTCCCCAGAGGAATGTCAACGAAGAATGAAATCCAAGCAGTGTTTATACTGTGGCACACACGGGCACTTCATCGCCTTATGCCCAGTGCGACCAAAAAGGGAGGGTCCACCAGATGTAAAAGGGAACCTGACAGACCATCACTTCACCCCTACCAATAACAGATTCACCATACCAGCTACCATCTTGTTCTCCCAAGACTCACTCCATTTATCAGCTCTCATTGACTCAGGAAGTAAGCAAAACTTAATGGACCAATGCTTGATGGAACAGGCTCAGATAGACACAGAACTCCTTCCTATCCCTCACCTGGTTTCTGCCATTAACAGTGAGAATCTTCAACACATCACACAAGACCAGGCCTTTAGAATTAATAATCTCTGGAAATCATCGTGAACTGATGTCCTTCTTCGTGTTTCCTGTTTCTCAGAATCCCCTAGTGTTAGGTTTTCCCTAGCTCCAGAAGCACAATCCACTCCTTAACTGGTCTAACTGTCAGATTAGTTCCTGGTCCACTAACTGCCTCTCATCCTGTTACATTTAGCCATTCTACCCAAACAACCAGAACCTGATCCTGGAACAGCAGAGTATCCTGACTTAACTTCAGTTTCCGAGGAGTACATGGATCTAAAACAGGTCTTCAGTAAAACTAAGGCTCTGTCCTTACCCCCTCACAGGCCATACGACTGCGCCATTGACCTTCTCTCTGGGGCAGTAGACTCTGCCCTCCAGTAGACTCTATAATGTCTCACGCCCTGAACGACAGACCCTCGAAAAATATATCATTGAGTCCCTAGCAGCAGGCATCATTCGTCCCTCATCGTCTCCACTAGGGGCGGGGTTTTTCTTTGTGGCGAAAAAAGATGGATCCCTTCGTCCATTCATTGACTACAGGGGACTAAATCTTATCACAATCAAGAACAAATATCCTCTTCCACTCATCTCTTCCGCATTCGAACCTGTACAAGATGCTACCATATTTTCCAAACTCGACCTCCGTAATGCTTACCATCTCGTCTGAATCCGCCAGGGGGACGAATGGAAAACAGCTTTTAAGACCCCTTTAAGACATTTTGAGTATCTGGTAATGCCTTTCGGCCTCTGTAACGCCCCAGCCGTATTTCAGGCCCTTGTGAACGATGTCCTGAGGAACTTCATCGATCGTTTCGTTTTTCTGTATCTAGATGACATCCTCATTTACTCAAGAAACCTCTCAGAGCATCAACAACACATCCGCTTGGTCCTTCAATGCCTCCTACAGAACCGTCTATTTGTAAAAGCTGAAAAGTGTGAGTTTCACAAGACCTCTGTTACCTTCCTCGGATTCATCCTAGAGGGTGGGCAGGTTCGTTCAGATCCAGACAAGATTAAGGCTGTACTTGAATGGCCCACTCCTGACTCATGTAAACAGCTTCAACTGTTTGGGCTTTGCCAATTTTTATAGAAGATTCATCCGAAACTACAGTCAAACTGCAGCCCTATTAACCACTCTGACTTCCACAAAACACCTTTTTGAGTGGACTCCACAGGCAGATGCTGCTTTTCATAAGCTCAAGGACAGTTTCTCTCAAGCCTCCATTCTCATTCATCCAAACCCGTCTAAACAATTCACACTAGAAGTTGATGTATCTGATATTGGAGCAGTGGCTGTGCTATCCCAAGTTTCTGACTCTGATGGCAAACTTCACCCTTGTGCCTTTTTCTACAGCAGATTCAATCCAGCTGAGAGAATTTATGATGTGGGAGACCGAGAACTCCTGGCAATAAAACTGGCCCTGGAGGAGTGGCGTCATTGGCTGGAGGGTGCTGAACACCCAGTTGTGGTATGGACAGATCATAAAAACCTAGCGTACCTTCAAGCAGCCAAACGCATTAACCCTCGCCAGTCTCGTTGGTCCCTTTTCTTTTCACGTTTTAACCTCTCGATCTCATACGGACCTGGTTCCAAGAATATCAACCCCAATGCCCTCTCTCGACAGTTCTCCCCGGACGACTCTGACAAGGAGCCTGTTCCCATCCTACCGCAAAGTTGTGTTGTTGGAGCCCTCATGTGGGATGTGGAGAATTTGGTATCCCAGGTCCTCAGAAATGAACCAGATCCCGGAACTGGACCCCCAAATCGGACTTATGTCCCATCAACTGTCCGGTCCCGCCTGATCTACTGGTTCCATTCATCCAAGTTCTCGGACCATCCTGGCTCTAGTCGAACCATCGCCCTCATCTCCAGATGGTGGCCGTCCCTTCATAGGGACGTTAAAGTATGTACAAGCCTGTACTATTTGTGCAAGAAATAAGTCCTCTAACCAACCGCCCGCAGGACTATTGTGTTCCTAAGTTCCTAAGTTGAGGTCACCGGACTTCCCACTTCAAGAGGTATGACCACCATACTCACTATTATCGACCGTTTTTTCTAAGACCTGTCATCTCATTCCCCTCAGAAAACTACCCTCTGCCCTTCAGACAGCTCAACTTCTGGTGAAGCATTTTTTCAGACTCCATGGTATACCTCTGAAGAATCCTCTCCGACCACGGACCTCAGTTCACAGCTAAGGTTTGGAAACAATTCTGCTTAGCATTGGGAGCTAAAGTATCTCTGACATCAGGATATCACCCTCAGTCAAATGGTCAAATGGAGAGGATGAATCAAGAGCTGGAATCCATCCTCCATTGTTTAAGATCAACCAAACCCACAGACTGGAGCCAATTCCTGCCATGGGTTGAGTATGCTCATAATTCTCACGCTTCTGCTGCTACAGGTTTCTCCCCTTTCGAAGCTTCTCTGGGCTACCAACCACCATTGTTTTCCGCTGACGAGAAAGAGATCTCAGTCACTTCTGTACGTAATCACATCCGTAGATGCAAACACATCTGGAAAGCCACCGCACAAGCCCTTCAATGCACCGCTGAGCAGAACATAAGGTATGCAGACAGGAAAAGGGTTCCAGCTCCCCAGTACGAGCCTGGTCAGAAGGTTTGGCTCTCGTCACATGACGTCCCTCTAAAACCAATGTCCAAGAAACTCGCCCCCAGGTTCATTGGCCCGTATGAAATTGAGGCAGTTATCTGTCCTTCAGCTGTCCGCCTGAAGCTTCCTTCGAGTCTCCGCATTCATCCAACATTCCATGTCTCCCAGATCAAACCCGTCATCACAAGTCCTTCTTGAGGAGCTGAGTCCACAGGTGTTCTCCATCAGCCTCATCAGGCTGTCCTCCTCACCAGGTTACCTACAGTTCCGAGCTTCTTATCCAGTCTGCGTATGCAGAAGATTCAGACTCTCGCTCCGCAAAAGAGAACTTCATGGATTATCTTCTCAGTTGGCTGCATTCAGGTTTCAAGTCTCCTCAGGCTTCCTGTGAACGAACCTGGCTCACCCTCCACCCTGCTCCCCTCCAAGATCATCCACCTGGTGCCACCTCCACCTCAAGTGCTAGTAAAACAGAATTACCTGGAACTTTCACTTACCTGACACGTTCTCGGAGTTTTCCATCATCTCACTTCTCCTCCCCCCTGGCGGATCTCCTAATCACCCTCTTGGCGAGTTCCTATTTCTCCAGCAAACAAAGGATTTCTTAATAAATTTCTTAAAACTTTTCCTGTTTTCCTGAGTGTATTTTCTGCATGTGGGTCAAAGCAGCTAGAAAAACAATGACATGAACTAGCCAATGGTTCCAAAACTTGTGGATGCAAATTCTGGCCTCCAAAAAGATAACTCCAATCTATCAGCTAAAGTTAATGATCTGGAAAGCCAGAGCCATTAAGAAAACATGCATACATTTGGCCTGACTGAGTCCATAACAAGCAGCAGCCCACATTGAATTTTTGATGTGACTCTTTGTAAAGTGTTTGATTGTGGTCCCCAACTGCCAAATATATCCATTGCCCCACAGTTACCTGTGATACTCTGATTTCACCCTAACTTGACAAAACAACTAATTATCAAAAATGACCAATAATTGAGGTTCTGAACTACCATAACCAATAGATTAAAACTATGGATTCTAGTTCTGTAGTCCTGGACCATTTGAACTAGATGATAAAATACACCTTGCTGTCTCTCCAGTGCCTTAGCCAGTGTTGTCCAGGAGATGGTTAAACTCCTTTTACAAAACTCAGAGATACATTTATGGCCATCCTGTATCACTTCCTCTACCATTATGGACCAGACCAACATCACCCTTTATTTTCTTTCATTTCCTATGGGCCTAAATACATGAGCAGTTTTTTTCGTCTTCTTACAAAGTTCTTCTACATCAAATATGCTCATTCATGCCTTTATGGACCTTGCTTTGTGTGCATGCAGTCATGTTGGAACAGGAAGGGGCAATCCCCAAAAACTGTTCCCACAACACGGAGCATGTAATTGTCCAAGATGTCTTGGTATGATGGAGCATCAGGATTCCTTTTACTGTAAATAAGGGGCCAAGACCAACTTCTGAAAAAAGCCCCACACCATAATCCCCTCTGCACCAAACTTTACACTTGACATAATGAAGTCAGGCATGTGGCATTATTCTGGCTTTTGCCAAAATCCAACCCCATCCATTGGTTTGTCAGATAGAGAGGCATGACAAATCATTCCAGACAACATGCCTACACTGCTCTAGAGTCCAGTGCCATCGTACTTTACACCACTGCATCTGATGCACTCGATGATGTAAAGCTTTGATGCAGCTTCTTGGCCATTAAACCCACTTCATGAAGCTTTCGAAGCACTATCCTTGAACTAATGTAAGGGCTACATGATGTTTGGTAGTTTGTAGCTATTGACTTTGCAGAAAGTACACAATGCAGATCAGCATTTGCTGACCCCGCTCTGTTATTTTACATGGCCTACCACAACATAGCTGTGTTGCTGTCATTTTCAATCTTTTCGTTTTTGTTATAATACGACAAGCAGTTGACTGTCTCGCCCACGGCCAAAATTGAAAATTTTAGATAAAAAATTATCTAAAAAGAGGAAATCAGGAAAATCTAATAAACACAACTCAGACTAAAAAATAAAAATAAAACAATTAAATGTGGTTTACTGAACATAAGATCTCTCTCTTCAAAGACTTTGCTAGTTAGTGACCTGATTTGTGACAGTTAGATTGATTTATTTTGCCTCACAGAAACCCGGCTGCAGCAAGAGGATTATGCTACTATAAATGAGTCAACTCCTTCTAATTATTTAAATTTGCACATTCCTCGAAATACTGGGCGAGGAGGAGGAGTAGCAACCATCTTTCAGTCCGAGTTATTGATTAGTCCCGGACCAATCCTTAGCTACAACTCTTTTAAATATTTAATCCTCAGTTTTCCTCATCCAAATTGCAAAGCACTAAAACCACTTCTGTTTGTTGTTTTATACTGTCCACCAGGCCATTACTCTCAATTTTTAGATCAGTTTTCAGACCTTTTATCTGATTTAGTGTTAAATACAGATAAAGTTGTTATAGTTTGGGATTTTAACATTCATGTTGACACTGAAAGTGATAGCTTAAATATAGCCTTTAATGGTATCTTAGACTCAATTGGCTTTATTCAAAACATTAACAAACCTACCCAAGTTTGTCTTCATTCTCTGGACCTTGTGCTGACATATGGCATTGAGTGTAAAGACATAACAATATTTTCTCACAACCCTGTGCTGTCTGACCATTTTTTAATAACCTTTGAGTTTAATTTAACAGAGTACTCCACACCTGAAAGAAAATTTCATTATAATAGATCATTATCAGACAATGCTGTAACAACCTTTAAAGAATCTGTTCCACTTTTAATTTCCTCATTATCACAGAAAAACAGAGTGGAGGGCAATAATTTTGTTTCTTCCCCTTCACAAATTGATTCTCTTGTTCAGAGTGTTACTTCACCCTTGAAAAAGAAGGAAATTATTCATAGGAGGCAGGCTCCCTGGTTTAATTCAGAGCTGCGTACTTTAAAGCACAATGTTAGAAAATTGGAGCGAAAATGGCGCTTTACACACCTAGAGGATTCCTACTTAATCTGGAAAAATAGCCTACTGTTGTATAAAAATACACTTCACCAAGCTAGAACAGCTTATTTCTCATCCTTAATAGAAGAGAACAAGAATAATCCTAGGTTTCTCTTTGATACAGTTGCTAAGCTTACACAAAGTCATAGCTCTGTTGAGCCATCCATTCCCTTGGCTCTCAACAGTCATGACTTTATGGGATTCTTCCAAAATAAAATTGATTCTATTAAGAAGAAAATCTTTGACATACCCTCGAAGATGATTACTACATCCTCAACAAGTGAGACAACATTGGAAGTAACTGTAGAACCTGATCTGTGTTTGGACTGTTTTGATCCTGTGGAGCTTCCTGAGTTATCAAAAATATTAGCTTCATCTAAACCTTCAACTTGTATGTTAGACCCAATCCCAACCAAATTATTTAAGGAAGTGTTCCCTCTGATTACCAGCCCCATTTTAGATATGATTAATTTATCTTTAGTAAATGGGTATGTACCACAAGCTTTTAAGGTAGCTGTAATTAAACCATTGCTTAAGAAACCTTCGCTTGATCGAGATGACTTAATAAATTACAGACCGATATCCAATCTTCCATTCTTATCTAAAATTCTTGAGAAAATAGTTGCTAATCAAATGTGTGAGCATTTACACAGCAATGACCTGTTTGAAGAGTTTCAGTCAGGTTTCAGAGCTCATCATGCACTGAAACAGCTCTGCTGAAAGTCACTAATGATATTCTTATTGCCTCAGATAATGGACTTGTGTCTGTACTGGATCTGTTAGATCTCAGTGCTGCATTTGATACAGTCGATCAAAATTATTCTCTTAGAAAGGCTGCAATATGCTGTAGGGATCAGGGGAAACAGCGCTAGGCTGGTTTTAAATCTTTTTTGTCTGACAGATTCCAGTTTGTTCATGTAAATGATAAACATCTTTAAAACTCCAGGGTTAATTGTGGAGTACCACAGGGTTCAGTACTTGGGCCAATTCTCTTTTACTATATATATATGCTTCCAATAGGTAAAATTATCAGGCAGCATAGAATAAATTTCACTGTTACGCTGATGACACTCAGCTTTACTTATCCTTAAATCCTGATGAGCCCAACCAGTTAGATAGACTACAAGCATGTCTTGAAGACATATAAACTTGGATGACTTTAAATTTCTGCTTCTAAATTCAGACAAGACAGAAGTTGTCGTCTTTGGACAGGAGTCTTGAAAAGAAATGCTTAGTCAATCACTTAACCTGGATGGCATTAAATTGACCTCCGATAATAAAGTAAAAAACCTTTGGTGTTTTTTTGACCAGGACATGTCATTTTTAAATCCCATATTAAACAGGTTTCTAGGATTTCCTTCTTTCATCTCCGGAACATTGCCAAAATTAGAAATATTCTGCCCAGGATTGATGCTGAAAAACTAGTCCATGCATTTGTTACTTCAAGGCTGGACTATTGTAATTCTTTACTATCAGGATGTCCACAAAATGCAGTTTTAAAAGCCTTCAGCTGATTCAAAATGCTGCAGCAAGAGTTCTGATGAAATTAAAAAGAGGTCATATTTCTCCATTTTATTTTCCTTCATTGGGGCCCCCTGTTAAACCAGAATAGAATTTTTAAAATTCTCCTCCTCACATATAAAGCCCTTTAATGATTTAGCTCCATCATACATCAGAGATCTAATTGTTCCATACGTTCCCTACAGAGCACTTCGTTCTCAAAAAAAGGACTGCAGGTTTACTGGTGGTTTCCCTAGAGTCTCTAAAAAGCAGAATGGGAGGCAGATCCTTTAGTTATCAGGCTCCTCTCCTGGGGAACCAGCTCCCAGTTTTAGTCCGTGAGGCGGACACCCTGTCTACTTTTAAGGCTAGGCTTAAAAACTTTCCTTTTTGAAAAAGCTTATAGTTAGAGTGGCTTGGGTTAAACCCACCCCCCATTTTCTACCTGTATACCCCTCTCTTTCCAATGTTATGGTCAATTGACAGAGAGGGTACCCAATCGTTGGTTTTAGTATAACAAAACCTCATTTTCTCTAGATGACAAACTGTCTACTTTTAAGGCTAGGTTTAAAACTTCCTTTTTGATAAAGCTTTAAGTTAGAGGGGGCTTAGGTTATCCTGAGCTATTCTGTAGTTATGCTGCTTTGGCTTAGGCTGCTGGAGGACATAATGACCACTTTTTACCTCTTCGCTACTTTTTTCACACTACTCTTAAATTTTTTATTATTTGCTGTTATTTCAGCTTTTAACTTTGTTTTCTCTTTTTCTCTTCTAGAAGCTACACCTGGCCTGACTCTGTGTCTACCTGTGACACCTTTTTGGGAGGGGGGAATCCTCCAAGCTTCTGGTGGCAACAACTTAATGCCCCCCCACCCCTCTACCGATGATCCACATGGCCCCTGTTTTCAGTGTTTAACCCCTTTCTCTCTCCTAGACATAGCTACTGACTGAGCTTTTACTGTAACAAAACTCTATGTGCTCTCTTCAGACTCTAAACTTGAAAAACGGGTCAGATTTATATGTTCTTTTTTTCTAGGTGAACGACTGAAGGAGCTACATCCATTAACATTTACCTTTTCCCTTCCATAGAAAGTACTCCTGGATCAGTGCTTCTGTTTTTTTTTTGTTTTTTGCTCTGTTCTCTCAAACCCCCAGTCGGTCGTGGCAGATGGCCGCTCCCTGAGCCTGGTTCTGCTGGAGGTTTCTTCCTGTTAAAAGGATTTTTTTCCTCTCCACTGTCGAAAACATGCTTCAGT
This sequence comes from Crenichthys baileyi, assembly GCA_036173005.1. Taxonomy (NCBI): domain Eukaryota; kingdom Metazoa; phylum Chordata; class Actinopteri; order Cyprinodontiformes; family Goodeidae; genus Crenichthys; species Crenichthys baileyi. Next base: position 202,517 of record JAHHUM010001200.1, read on the forward strand.
AAGGGTTTGCTGCAAAGTCAACCCCAGTGACTGTCCACTGTCTCTACATGTTCATCTGGGAGGATTTAGAATGCTGCAAGTAATGACTGGATGCAATCTGCGGGTTTTCCCTTTTGTTAGAAAAACTTTTTTTTTGAAAAGATAACAGAATCTGGCTGCACTGTTCAATGATTAAGATTAATTGGAATGTATGTACCTGACTTTTGTGAAGTGCCTTGAGACGACATGTGTTGTGAATTGGCGCTATATAAATAAACTGAATTGAATTGAATTGAATTATAGGATTGAGGAATGTTCACAATTAATCACAGACTCATGCTGGATTTCACTGAGAATGACATATTCTTTCACGCATGTTTGTAGAAGCAGCTGCATGCCCAGGGGCTTAATGTTATACACCTGCGGTAAATTAAGTGATTGGATCACCTTAATTCAATGATTTGCATAAATGAGCAAATATTTTTGGCATTATGGTGTATTTTCATTGTGGGTGGTCATATTAAAATTGAACCAAAAATTGTTTGTTCACAATGTTGATTTAACAAAAAGGCCAATTACATTTGCAGATAGGGACATGTTGATGAATAGCTTTTTTTCCATTGATATATAAAATTATCATTTGACTGCCTTTTGTATTTAGTATTGTTATCTTTGTCTGGTCCAAAAACCATGACGGCGGCGCACATGGGTGTAGCGGCTTCTCGAGCTCCCGGGACTAAACCTTTTTGTAAAACCTATGAGGCCATTTTTGGCACTAGTTTAGTGCTTAATTCACGTGTGAAGTACAGCTCAACTGAACTGAGGGTCATCAGAGACAGTTTGGTTATTACAATAATGCCAAAGCTGAAATTGGCGCACAGGAGATGGGCTGATGATGCTGTCAATTTTGAAAGGGTAGAGGAATCTTGGTGTGAGCTTGCGGCAGTAAGCTTTCAATGTGTTAACATTATGAATGTTTTTGTATTTTAGTGCTCTCATTTGTTGTCCTGTTTTCTCATTGGTTTATTGTACGTCACGTGACATGTCTAATTTATTGCACCTGTATGAAAATTAAAAGGTGTGTGTGTGCTCCTCAAAAAATGAGAGGGGAAAAACCCCGAAGCCAAAACGGCATTATGCGTGTCGTGTTGTGCTGCTGCGCTAAAAAGTGACTCTGCGAACAGGTTTATAGGCCCAGAACAGAACAGAATCAGACCAGAAGAAATCAGCGGATCAGGAAGAAGTATGAACAATTTGGAGATTAATGTACACAAACAGGTAAATGCCACGACGGACAGTGTGCAGCTGCTCTTTAAGTGACTAATGAACATGAACAGAAGAGAAAAGGATATGGCATATAGTCGCTGGTCAAGACTTCTTTTTGATGGAGACAAGAAAAGCTATGAATTATGGGAAACAAAGTTTTTAGGACATCTTCGACTACAAGGGCTGAAGGACACAATTTTAACAAGTCCTGTTGATGAGGAAGAAGAAGAGACAGATGCAACGAAAAATGCCGAAGCTTATGCAGAGCTCATACAGTTTTTGGATGACAAAAGTTTGTCACTTATAATGCATGATGCGGCAGACGACGGACGTGCGGCTCTTTGAATCCTGCGTGAACACTATGCTGGAAAAGGCAACCCCAGGATAATAAATCTGTATACTGAACTGACTTCACTGAAGAAATCGACGAGTGAGTCGGTAACGGAGTACATCATCAGAGCTAAGGTCGCGATCACCGCTTTAAGAAGCGCAGGGGAGAGTTTGAGTCATGGACTTTTGATAGCCATGGTTCTGAAGGGGCTTCCAGAGGTATTTAAGCCATTTGCTATTTATATCACTCAAAGCGAAGATAGAGATAAATTGACTTTTACAGAGTTTAAGACTAAACTCAGAAGCTATGAAGACATTGAAAATATGCGCGCGAGTGTATCAAAAGACAATGTGATGAAAGCTAAGGCACACTCAGGCAGAAGTTGCACACCTAGAGGTGCAAGTGATCCTGGAGTCGGAAGTTCTGAAATAGTGTGCTTTAAGTGTGGGATGAAAGACCATATAAGCAGAATCTGCCAGCGGAAACAGTGGTGCAGTCACTGTAAAAAATAACACACACAGCAACAGAACCTGCAGGCGGAAAAGGCAGTGGGACAATGCACGCAAATTAGCCGAAGAGGAGAGTGGCGGCGAGAAAGAGTTTGCTTTCCGGGTGAGTGACGCTGACACGCAAATGGACAACATCAAGAGGAGAGGTCTGATGGTGGATGCCGGAGCAACGTCACACATTATCACTGACATCAGGAAGTTCCGGAGGTTTGATGAAAGTTTCCAGGCCGAGACACACTGCATGGGATTGGTGGATGGAACAAGGTGTCTTGGAGTTGCTAAGCAGCGAGGAGAAGCGGAGGTGTATTTGATCAACAGCAGAGGTCGACGTCTTAAAACGGTGCTGAGGAGCGCACTGTATATCCCATCATATCCGCACGACATCTTCTCAGTGAATGCTGCAACATCCAACGGAGCAACTGTAATCTTCAAAGAAGGAAAGAGCGTTCTTCTCAGACACGGTACCAAATTCCCCATTCACGTATGTAACAAACTATATTAGTTACAGACCACGGACAATGAATATGGGGATCAGAGTACAAAATGTTATGACTTACAAAGTTGGCATGAAATTCTAGGACATTGCAATTATGGAGATGTGTTGAAACTAGAAAATGTTGTTCATGGCATGGAAATTAAAGGAAGAGGTAAGACTATGCCATATCGTGAAGTCTGTAAAAAAGGAAAATTTGTTCAAACAAGGAACAGGGAGCCAGATGCTAGAGCTAAAGTACCACTGGAAATGGTTCACACAGATTTAGCAGGTCCTATAGACCCAGTATTAAAAGATAGTCACAGATGTGCATTTTCGTTTACAGACGATTATTCTAGTGCAGTTTTTGTGTATTTTCTGAAAAACAAGAGTGACACAGTATAAGCTACTGAAAAGTTTATTGCGGACGTGGGTCCTTATGGAAAGATTAAGTGTATGAGGTCAGACAATGGAAAAGAGTTTACAGGGAGTGAGTACCAGGCATTGTTAAGAAGAAATGGTATCAGACATGAGACATCAGCACCATATTCTCCACATCAGAATGGTACAGCAGAGCGAAACTGGAGAACGTTATTTGACATGGCAAGATGTATGTTAATAGATGGTGGACTACCAAAGATGTTATGGCCATATGCAGTTCAGACAGCTGCTGCAGTGCGAAACAGATGTTTTACCAACCGCACTAAGCAGACACCCTACTTCATGTTGACAGGCAGACAGCCTAACATTTCTAGGATGCAGAAGTTTGGATGTGTTTGTTATACTTACAAACAGCAGAAAGGAAAATTTGATTCAAGGTGTGAAAAGGGCATTTTTATAGGTTATAAGATAAGAATAAGAATAGTCCAGCCTATATGGTCTACTATCCAAGCAGCAGAAAAATTCAGAAGCACAGGCTTGTGGAATTTCTATCCCAAGGGAAAGGTGAGACAGATGTAACTTTGGTTGATGATGATGATATGGTTAAAGTGGGTCCCAGAGCAACCAAAGTACCAGATACAAATCCAAAAATGTTCCTGACTGTGAACTAAGCATAGGAGATGACCCAGAGGCAAGTTCCAGCAATGCAACAAAACATAAGGAACAACCTCAAAGACGATACCCTGTCAGAGAGAGAAAGAAACCAGGTTATCTGAACGACTATGTTTGTGGCATTGATGAGGATGTAACCAATATTGATTATTGTTACAGACTAATTAGTAATGTACCTCAAACCTACAAAGTAGCTGTAACATCAGTAAATGCGAAAGAATGGGTTATAGCAATGGATGAGGAAATGCAGCCCTAGACAAGAATGTCACTTTTACCCTGACCAACTTACCTGAGGGCAAAGCTGTAGTGGGGGGTAAATGGGTGTATGCAAAGAAAAGGAATGGTGATGGTTCAGACAAATATAAGGCTAGATATGTTGCCAAAGGGTACAGTCAAGAGAAAGGAGTGAACTATGATGAAACCTTCTCACCAACTGCTAGCATGACAAGCATCAGGATATTAATGCAAAAGGTAGCACAAGAGAACATGTTTGTTCATCAAATGGACGTGAAGACAGCATATTTACATGCCCCAATAGAGTATGAACTTTATATTGAGCAACCAGAGGGTTATAGGAAGGAATCTCAGAAAAATGAAAGACTTGTGTATAAACTGCAAAAATCCCTCTATGGACTCAGTCAGGTAGAAACTGGAACAAAATGTTACATGACTACCTATGTGAAATCGAGTTTATTAAAAACCCTGCTGATCATTGTGTTTACACAAAAAATTACTGGTACTGAAATGGTGTTTATAATCATATGGGTAGATGATTTGATCATTGCTGCCAGTGATATGAATACTCTTAGAGATGTGAAAGAGAAGCTTGCGTACAAATTTAAAATGAAGGATTTAGGAGAGTTGATACATTTTCTCGGTATTGACTTTGAGCATAGAGCTAACAGTATTAAAATGTCACAGTCCAGATGTGTGGGAAAGATACTGAAGAAGTTTGAAATGCAAAACTGTAAGCCAAGGATGACACCCTGTGAGCAGAAACTCAACTATACTGATAATGCTGAAGTAATGAGTGATGCCAGAAGGTACAGGGAGGCAGTAGGGAGCTTAATCTATTTGTCAGCATGTACAAGACCAGATTTAAGCTATGTAGTAAGTAAACTGGCACAATATTTTGCAAATCCTACCATAGAGCAGTGGAATACTGTTAAACATGTATTTAGATATCTTAAAGGCATGCAAAATAAAGGATTATATTTTAAAAAGGGTGCCAGTGAAAACCTTATATATGCATACAGTGATGCAGATTGGGCAAGTGATGTAACAGATCGACGAAGTACTACAGGTTACTGCATGAGCCTAAATAAGGATGGACCATTAGTCTCATGGAAGACTAAAAACCTACTGTAGCACTGTCGACGTGTGAGGCAGAGTACATGGCACTAGCTGCTACTGTACAGGAGTGCCTATACCTAAGACAACTGTTATTCAACATGGATGGTCTGGATTATTTAGCTAAGGTCTATGAAGATAATCAAGGTACCATATCCTTAGCCAAAAATCCTGTATTCTGACAGAGATGTAAGCATATTGATATTAAATATCACTTTATCAGATCAGTTGTAAATAAAGGAAAAGTTATTCTAGAGTACTGCCCAACTAATGACATGGTTGCAGATGTACTGACCAAACCAGCAACACAGATTAAGTTAAGGAAGTATGAAATGTTTATGTTTTGGTGTATCATAAATGTATTTGGAGTTGAAACATGAAGAGTCTGTGGGAGGCACCCAAATGTGAGCAAGTGGGGGTGTTAACATTATGAATGTTTTTGTATTTTAGTGCTCTCATTTGTTGTCCTGTTTTCTCATTGGTTTATTGTTCGTCACATGACATGTCTAATTTATCGCACCTGTATGAAATAAAAGGTGTGTGTGTGCTCCTCAAACAATGAGAGGGGAGAAACACCACGAAGCCAAGCTGAGCATTATGCGTGTCGTGTTTGCTGCTGCGCTAAAAAGTTACTCTGCGAACAAGATGGAAAGTTTCAGGACAGGTTTTCCAGTTCTGAGCGGAGAGCCAAACCTCTTGTCCAGGAGTGTAGGTGGGAGCCGGTCTCCTCCTCCAATCGGCGTGTCTCTTATTGCAGATAAATGTTTGCTGAAGTGCGGTCTTGGCGCTGTTCCAGGTTCTTTTGCAACAGTTGTAATAAGTTCAGACAGACGGAGGGACAGGTAGATGGAAAGGGTGGAGGTTGATCGTCTAGTGAGGCTTTAAACAGGGACAAACCAGAGGCAGCCGAGATGTGGGAATTGTGTGCATACTCAGCCCAGATAAGATATTCACTCCAGGTTCGTGGGTTGTTGGTGCAGAGACATCTTAGTGTGTTTTCCATCTCCTGGTTCAATTTTCAAACTGAGCATTTGTCTGGGGATGAAAACCGGAAGAGACTTTAGATTGGGCTCCTAGAATGGAGCATAAATCTTTCCATACCTGTGCAGTGAACTGGGGACATGGGTCTGAAATGATTTCTGTGGGTAATCCGTGGATTCTGAAAACATTCTGTGACAGCGACAGATGGTAGTTTGGTGAGAGCAATGAGATGAGACGCCTTGGAGAATCTGTCTATGACGGAGAGAATAACTGTCTTGCAGTGTGAGGGTGGCAAATCCTGTCACAAAGTCTGGTGTGATGTGGGACCAGGGTTGGCTGGGGATGGACAGAGGTTGGAGGACACCGGCTGGACGTTGATGACAATTCTTATTTCGAGCACAGATGGTGCAGGCATTGACATACTCCATGACGTCTCTGTTCAAAGTGGGCCACCAGGAGTATCTGCGGATGAAGGCGATGGTTCGACTAGAGCCGGAGTGACCGGAAAAACGGGATGCATGAGCCCAGTGGATGACCTGGGACCAAGTGGCCGACAGGAGGTACAGACGACCAGGAGGTCCTCGTCCAGGATCTGGTTCGCCGGCCTGGGCTCTCCAGATGCGTCCCTCAATGTCCCAAGTAAGGGAACCAATGACACAGGACTGAGGGATGATAGGTTCGGGTTATGGGTCATCATCTTCTGAGGAAAACTGTCGTGAGAGGGAGTCTGGGTTGGTGTTCTGAGAACTGGGACTGTAGGTGATGGTGAAGTTGAAGCAAGAAAAGAATAAGGACCAGCGGGCCTGATGAGAGTTGAGGCATTTAGCAGACTGAAGATAAGCCAGATTCTTGTGCTCGGTCCAAATGATTATAGGGAGTAAATTGCCCTCCAGCCAATGGTGCCATTCCTGTAGGGCCGGTTTATTGGCTAGCAGTTCTCGGTCCCCCACATTGTAATTTCTCTCGGGGAAAAAATACCTGGAAAAGAAGGCGCATGGGTGCAACTTGTTATCTTTATCGGCTTGTTGGGACAGGACGGCCCCAACCCCGGAGTGAGGCATCAACCTCCAATAAAAATTGGAGCTTGGGATCAGGATACACCAGGATGGAGCTGAGGAGAACCTGTCTTTGAGAGACCGGAACACTTCCCCTGCTTTAGGAGTCCAGAGAAAAGTTGCCTTAGTGGATGTGAGAGCTGTCAAGGGAGAATTCAATTGTGAACATTCCTCAATCCTATAATTCAATTCAATTCAATTCAGTTTATTTATATAGCGCCAATTCACAACACATGTCGTCTCAAGGCACTTCACAAAAGTCAGGTACATACATTCCAATTAATCTTAATCATTGAACAGTGCAGTCAAATTCTGTTATTTATTCAAATTGGATAAAAAGTTTTTCTATCTAAGGAAACCCAGCAGATTGCATCCAGTCAGTGACTTGCAGCATTCACTCCTCAGTGACAGTGGACAGTCACTGGCGTTGACTTTGCAGCAATCCCTCATACTGAGCATGCATGTAGCAACAGTGGAGAGGAAAAACTCCCTTTTAACAGGAAGAAACCTCCAGCAGAACCAGGCTCAGTGTGAGCGGCCATCTGCCACGACCGACTGGGGGTTAGAGAGAACAGAGCAGAGACACAAAGAGAACACAGAAGCACTGATCCAGGACTACTTTCTATGGGAAGGAAAAGGTAAATGTTAATGGATGTAGCTCCTTTAGTCGTTTCTCCTAGAAAGAAGGAACAGATGAACTCTGAGCCAGTTTTCAAGTTTAGAGTCTGAAGAGAGCACATAGAGTTAGTTACAGTAAAAGCTCAGTCAGTAGCTATGTCTAGGAGAGAGAAAGGGTTAAACACTGAAAGACAGGGCCATGTGGATCATCGGTAGAGGGTGAGCATTAAGTTGTTGCCACCAGAAGCTTGGAGGATTCCCCTCTCCAGAAAGGTGTTACAGGTAGACACAGAGTCAGGCCAGGTGTAGCTTCTAGGAAGAGAAAAGAGAGAGAACAAAGTTAAAAGCTGAAATAACAGCAAATAATACAAAATTGAAGAGTAGTGTGAGAATGTAGTGAAGAGGGTGAAGGTGGTCATTATGTCCTCCAACAGCCTAAGCCTATAGCAGCATAACTACAGAGATAGCTCAGGATAACCTAAGCCACTCTTAACTATAAGCTTTATCAAAAAGGAAAGTTTTAAGCCTAGCCTTAAAAGTAGACAGTTTGTCCATCTAGAGCCCACTGATGGCCATTGTTATACTAAAAACCACAACGATTGGGATACCTCTCTCTGTCAGATTAACCATAACCATTGGAAAAGACAGGGGGTCATACAGGTAGCAGAAATGGAGGGTGTGTTTGCACCTCAACCATAACTGAGCCGGTTTAGGCTAAACCTGACTCCCCCTTACTCCATCCAGCAAGGGGAGAAGAAGACGGAGGTAAAATAAGGAAGATAGCTCAGGATAACCTAAGCCACTCTAACTATAAGCTTTATCAAAAAGGAAAGTTTTAAGCCTAGCCTTAAAAGTAGAAGCCAAGAGACTGAAGTTCCTGATAAATCTTCTATAGCAGCTGGCGAAACCAAGGAATCGTTGGAGTTCTTTGTGAGTATTGGGAGAGGGCCAGTCCATTACCGCCTGTATTTTGCGGGGGTCCACCTTCACCTGTCCACCCTCGAGTATGAAACTCTCAGAGTTAGACACACTGATAAACTCAGAGAAGGTGTGCAATGAAGACACAAGCAAGTCAAAGTTATCTTTGGCTGGCCAGGGAGAGACAGTCCATTCTTTCAGAGAAGCTGCGCTGTGTCACAGCCTTTTATTAAAGAAAGGAAAGAAACACTCATGTTACAGCATCGTGGGTGTGGCTACACACAGTTTCACAAACACAAGTCTTACTGAATATACTGTCCATATACTGATACAGCCCACACGTCCACATCTGGCATTCAAGGACACAGAGATTGGTTGGGGTGCGAACAGACTGCTTCCCAGAACTCCCCCGCGCACACACAAGTTCCTGCTCAATCTGCATAGCAACCACCCAAATACAACTCTAAGACAAGATGACAATTCTGTTAATAGTTCATAAAAGTACTTTGAAAATAAATGTGAAAAGTATTCAACCACTTCTATCAAAGCTCACCAAACTAAATTAATGAAAATGTCTTTTAATGGTAAATCATAAGGATAAAGAACCTTTTTAAACTAAGCAATGATAATTAATGGAAGCAGGTCGATAGCACAATCGTTGGGACAATGTGGGGGTAGAGATAGGGCCCGGTCTTTATAGAAAACCCTCTTTAAATCATGGTACTGGGGAGGTACATGAGAAAGATCCGGTAGTTGCTTATTGCTTATTTGGGCGAACGGAGCTAGTGACGATGGCTGAGTGAAGACAGGAGACATGACAGTGTTCGCTCCAAGCCTCAATACGAGACTCTGCTCAGTTTAAATGGGGATTATGGGTTTTCAGCCATAGGTAACCCAACGCTACATGGGCCTCTTTAACGGGAAATACAAAAAAAACAACATGGAAATGGGGAAAATTGGAGGTAGATAGCGGGCCCGTCAGTACTCCCTTTTTTACTGATGGGCTCTCCCTTTTGGCTGAACAGGACATTGTTGGCAAAAGTGTCCGAGTTCACCACAATAAAGACACCTTCCAGAAGTTAATCGTCTGGTTCTCTCTGCTGGGGTGAGACTAGTCCAGCCGAGCTGCATGGGTTCGGTCTGAGCACATGAAACAACAGGTTTAGCTTTCACCTCAGATGATGTCATGACAGGTGAATGATTTACAATTCCTGTCTTTTGTTGGCTTTCTTCCTCTGCTGTCTCTCTCTTAGTCGGTTATCTATTCGAATAGATAAATTCACTAGGTCACTAGGTTTAATGGTGGTGTCATCCACCAGATGTTCAGCCCACCTTAAAGCCTGTCCACGTAGCAGCCCAATTATGTAAGCAATTCGGCTAGTATCTTCAGGAAAAGAGCTTCTAGCTTGTTGAAACACTAGTGTGCATTGAAGCAAAAAGCCACTTACATTCTTCCAGGTCTCCAGTAAAGGGTTTAGGTTTTGGAGGGGAAATGTTCTTATGTATGGAGGAACCAGCAAAAGGATTAGACACGACAGCCAGGAGGGGGGTTTTAGGCTGACTGGACACCCCCAAGCAAAATGCCTTGTTGGGATACTACCTTCTGGAATTGTGCCACAGAGTCTGGTGGGTTGGATTGTTCTGTCATATGACCAGGAGACTCTAGAACAGCCCAAATCACAGGTAAGAATGATTTAAACAGGTTTATTGAAAGACAGTTTTCTGGCAGTGACGGGACTTCTGGGATCACTGAGAGAGAGAGGAGTATTAATAACTAGCCAGTGATTTGAATGATACGAAAGGAAAGACAAGGCTTACTTTGGAGACTGAATCACGGCGGGTAATCCAGGAAGAAGGTTCACTGACAGCTAACCGGTAATGTGACAGGACTTTGAGGGCAAAATTGTGTGAATCGGGGTAAAACTGCGACTCAAAGGTGGATCTAGTTTTTTTTTGTAAGCCTCTAATCCATCACAGCATACCTCCACCCTTCATAAAACACACTTCCAAAGGACAGACCAAGTGCGCATGCCTAGTGATGTCACGTAAGGCAAAGATCAACTGATCATTCTGATCGTGTATCCAAAGGCCTCAGATTCGAGAACATTAGTGAACAAACAGCATCAGGGATCAAGTTGTGCAGACATATAAAGCATGCAAGTTTGCTTTAAACATTTCCAAGAACTATTTAATCCACCATCTGGAAATGGAAAGACATCTGCAAACCTACCAAGACATAACTGTTAACCTAAACTAAAAGGCCAGGCAAGCAGAGCATCAATAAATTAAGCATGCAGGAGACCCACAGTATCTCTGGAGGAGCTGTTGAAATCCACAGCTCAGGTGCAGTAATCTGATGACAGGACAACTACTGCAATCCATCATCTACCCTGTATGGAAGAGTGGCAACAAGAAATACATTGTAGAAAGAGAACCATGAGATATCATGTTAGCAGTTTAGCACAAGCCCTTTAGAGCAAACAGAAAAAATGTGGAAGAAGATGCTCAGGTCAGACTAGACCAAATGTAATCATTGGCATACAAGCAAAACGCTGAGCCTGATCTTCAAAGATCCCATATAGGGGGTTGCTAAATTGCTTGTACAAAAAAAAAAGTTGCACGTGCAATAAGTGGGCGTAATGCGTGTGATTTTCAAAAATTGCGTGTGCAATGGATAACAGGCGCAAAAGAGGTGCAGACTGCCCAAAAGCTGTGGTGCTTGAAACATGCAGGGGATGTTGTGCTGCATCAATAGAAATGATCCAGTTGCGGATTTTATCCTTTTGTTCCGTTCTGCTCCTCCTTTTCTGGACTGTTTCCGTTAGTTAACATTTGTCATTGATATTCATAGTAGCAGGTTTGTCATCGCAGCCTCTGCCTTGACGAGATCATGTCGCCTCTCTGTTCATTTGAGCCGGGCGCTTCTGAGTGCAAAATTGCGCAACTTGAAGGCTGAGCCTGAAGTTGTGCTGCGAGCAGATGCTTTATGTTTGTGGTCCGGACAGACCCAGTGAAACAAAGACTACATTCTTCTTCACCTTTAATAAAAATATTGGATTACAGGCTAATGCGCAGGAGGGCAGAGCTGTGTCAAAAGTGGCGCGCACCCTCCACCATCAGTGCGCACATCAGGCAGGAGCGTGCACAGCTTATTAACTGTGTTGCTTGATGTAACTCACAACAAATTGCCCAATCAATATTAACAATATAAAAGACAAACGTGTCTGTCAATTAATTTATTAGAGGTTAGCCTCCCTTGAACTTAATGCTTTTTACAGATTCACCGTGTTCTTTTTTTTGAGGGTATATGTTTGAAGAGTTCAGAGTTTATCATACACAGCCACAATATTCATTCCTGAATGTAAGATTAGCAACAAAAAAATTGTTTGTTGTAGGAGTTGGCTATCTGTATGTCATTTCTTTGCTAATTTTAAAACATGGAGTAATGACGAAAATTCAATCTGGGAGACTCACCTACTCCTCCAGCTTCATCCAATGGGTTCTCCGTGCGTCTCAGCGCCAACCAGTCAGCATCAAGTCTGCAGTAATCCTAAGCAAATGATCCTTCAAGGCTCCCATTCATGGATCTCCCAGCCATCAGCCGAGCTTCGACCCTCCTCCATTGGATTCTCAGTTCCATTACCATCAGGCCCCCTCTCCATCACCAGTACCAGATCCGGGGGGAAGACAATTGTAATTCTAATCCTAAGACGTTCATCAAGTTCATGCATTATCAGCATTCATGTCTTCCTCTGGGGTCTGAGCGCCAAACAAATAAACATCCATTGTGTAAATTCTCTAATCATATTTTGTGTTTCTTATTGCGAGTCTCTACAGGATTGAAATAACGTCACATCACTGTCCTGCAAAGAATTTAACTAATTTATTTACATGAAAATAAATTTGTTTCCAATGATTTTACTGAATGAGTTTTGTTTGTTTTGCCAATATTTCAACAATATATAATATGTTTGATTGTTTAAATTGTTTTTTGGTAAAACAAAATAATTTTTTACTGTATAAACCCTCTCCTGGCATATGTTCCCATTAAAAAACTTAATCAAACTGATCCAGCTCCGATTGCGCTGCAATGACACAATGTTACTGTCAATAATTCAATTTGCTTTGTTTAGTGACAAGGTTAAAGCAGACACTGTCTTTCTCATCACATAATAAACTGCCGAGAAGTGATTTTAGCAGCCATTTAGAAAATGAAGGATTTAATCTGCTTTATAATGACTTTATTTCTTTCCTATTCATTACATTATCAACATCAAAGCACAGTGGGTCCAGGTTTGTGCTTTAGCAGCATATGATCTCACTGATGCTCAAGATGATCTAAACACAAGAAAAAATGTTTTGCAAGAAATTTTATCATGGGAGATACTGTATGTCATGGCTTCTGTTTGTGATTGGCTCCAAATCAGACCTTAGATAATCCCACATAGAGTCCTCTATTCTCATCTGTTTTTATTATTTTTATTTTTGACAATCCAAATCTGTTGACATATGTACAGAAGATTCTCCTTTCCACCATCTGTCATTCTATCTATGCCTCCTTCTTGCCACAGTGACAGCAGACATTTTTGCGTCCCAGTTAGTACCTGCATTTCAAATGTGCTGAATCTAGACTGTTGTGGGAAAATTATTTTTCATGCTCTGGACTTCGATTTACCTGTCTCCTCTGACCTCTGTGTTTTGTTACCATAGAGGAGTTGGTCTGTAAAACCATTACCAGAAGTTTAATGGTTAAAACAGCTCCTGGAGGGTTGTGTCTGAGGAAGAGAAGATGGCTGTCCTCATAAATAATATTGTTACCTCTGACCCGAGGTGGGGTCTAGAGGACCATGTCTCCAAACTCTTTTAAGTTGAGGTAACACCAACATACTGTTTAAATACTGTCTGTAAACTGTGCTCTGGGCTCTGTTTCACTGACTTGTCAGTGACAGGGTCTTCAAACGCAGAAATGCCTTTTGAATAAAACTTATAAAGACAGTTAATTTCTCTCCCACTTTGATAAGAAAATTCCATTATAATTTGGCATCACGAACAGGATCTGATTGCCAGAAGAATCCGCAGGAGGGGACAAGGACGTCTGGCCAGCCTGGAGATGTTGTCTTCAGTCCCTCCATTTTACGGAGGGAGTCCTGGTGCCTGCTTCTGGCTGATCGGATTCGAACTATTTGTCTTCAAATATATCTGGTAGAGAAGTTGCTCTGTATGATATAATGTATATATTTTTTTATTACACATTAACCATCATCTCCTGATTAATTGATTAGGTTCCGGAGTTCGGAGAAGGAGGACATCGGCTGAGGGCCAGGTCACCCTGTAAAGGAATACAGGGAGGGATTTATTGGTAACAATAAGACATGCAAAACAAAGGCTTTTGCGGCTGGTTTTTAGCAATTTTCTACACCTTATAAAGGAGAGAAAGCCAGTGGGCAGACTTGCCGCTGATCGGGTAAAAATGGTTACGGAATCAAAGGGATCAGGAGTGCGTCTTTCTCCAGACTGTGATTTATAAAATAATGAAAGGAAAAGGTGGGGATGATTGTGTAAATGTGCTTTAATCTGGGAAGATTAGTTTGGTTTTCCACAGGGTGAAAGTTTGAGTGTAAATAAGTTTAATAGTTAAATAAAAATAGTTTAAATAGTTTAAAGTGAAACAGTTGATGGATGGAGATGAGAAAAGATAAAATATAAGAAAAAGATTAAAAAAGCACAGAGTGCATCAATTAAGGGGTTAAAGAGTTAAAACTTCACTGCAGGAAGTTTCGTTTGTCTTAAATGCTGCGATCAATTGGAAAAGAAGATAAAAGTGAAAAGGGACATTAGAGATGGGAAAATAAAGTTGTTTTAGAAAGGAGTATAGTGCATGTTCTGGAAGGAAGTGACAGGGCAACTGACGGACTGACTGATAATATTTCTGTGTGCAAAATCTGAACCTATACTAAACTTTTTCTTCTGTCTCTCACACACACACATACATATATAGGATTTGAGTGCAACATCTGCGTTTTTGAGTCTGGACTTTAGAAACCTGCCCTTCCTATCGCTACTCCACCAGAGACACTTCTTCAGCATGGCCTGAAAGACAAATGGTCTGCCTGCCTGCTTGCTGCAAATGACTGTGTGAGTTTCCACCAGAACGTACCTCAGAAGAAGTCTGGCCCCAAACCCACTGAGATGGACAACGATCCATGCTGTTTATTTATTTTTTTTGTTTTTTTTTGTCTTCCCTCTTCTGATTCATGCAGCGTGTTGATTTAAACTATACCTTATATCAGGTCCTGACAAAAACTATGAAAGGCTTGGTTCTGCAGTTTATTTTTTTTTTCCTCTGGGGAAGGAAAGGAAATCTAATCAGTTCTGTGCTGCATATATATATTAAAACACTTGTTGTTTTCTAAGATATCACCAGCTAAAACTTTTAAAACTTTTAAGAGTAATTGGTTTAGTTAAACACATTTTCCTTGGCAAAACAAACCTTTAAAATGAGAATGGAAAGAATTGGGTTATTTTTGAAGGTAAGAAATAATCTGATTGGACAGTGGTACCACACAAAAATTAAACTAATCTGATGTTCCCTAAAAGACTCTGCATAGAAAAGGCCTTCAGAACTGTGGAATTATTTACCACCACAGTACCAAATTTTTTAAGCATGTTTTTTCCTTTATTTTAAAACAGATCTGGTTTTTGTTTTGTTTTTAGGCTTGGGGTTTGTTTTTTTTTTAGCATAATGTTTGTCTGAACCTTCTTATGAACTGGGTTAGGAGCAAATATGATCAGAGGTAAATTAGGAGCTGTGAACTAGTAATTTTTAACCTGATTATTGTCCAAGTAGAAATAATACACTAACAGCTCTGGGGATATTAAGCCAATCCTTCAATCTCTGCTGAAAGCTAGCATCATTGTTTAATGCAGCAGTACTCAACCTGTGGTTCCTGGACTCCTGAAGCCCGTGAGCCACGGATTTTGGGTACATAAAATTTTAATGCATAATTAAAGGTAGACCGATTCCTATTAAAACAGATCTAAGCCAATGATTAGTTCCAGTCATTTTAGTGGCTTTGAAATGCAATAATACTCAAAATTTCTACTCTGGGGAACACAGATTGGGGCTGAAGAGTTTTGTTTTGGAGCCAAGGCTATGATTCTTTATAACGGAATTAACAGAAGTAAAATCCT
Organism: Crenichthys baileyi; assembly: GCA_036173005.1. Classification (NCBI taxonomy): domain Eukaryota; kingdom Metazoa; phylum Chordata; class Actinopteri; order Cyprinodontiformes; family Goodeidae; genus Crenichthys; species Crenichthys baileyi. Next base: position 218,240 of record JAHHUM010001200.1, read on the forward strand.
TTATTTTAGGAAAAGAAAAGAAATAAAGGCTCTCACAACACTTAAGAGGATGGTCGTATAAAACTACAGTCTCCTAGTTTGATTTCTTAGGGGTCTTAGAGATTAAAAGAATACCTAGGAGTACAAAGGTACACAAGGTAATTTCAGATTACTAAGGATTAATATATTGACACACTTATCACAATTTAGATAAATTAAAGAGGGGTTCTAGTAATAATTTTCTCCCCAACTCTCAAAATTTAAATAGCCCAAATTAAAGAAAATGATGTTGGTTCTCCTTTTGAAATGCTATGTGGGAACAAAGTCCAGTTTGGAGTCAAGCTTCTTATCTTAATTTCTGGTTAAGTTTAACACTGCAGTTTTGTTTTGTTTGGGTATGCCATAAAGATGTCAATGCCGACTTAAAATACTTCTTTGCATTTAACCTGAGCAGAGAAATTGTTGAATACAGCTGGGATCAAATTGAGCAAAACAAAAGAGAACTATAATAATAACTCTTAGGATTGTAGTTATTATTATTACAGGGTTACAGTATAAAGAATTGGCAAAGGGTTTCAGCATCAGTAAATTTGAGTTCATGTTAGAGAAAACTGTTGCTGTTCTTCTAGATAGTTTCAGATCTCTTTGGACTATGTGCACTCATTTTAAAAGGATCCTGAAGATTGTCAGAACAAAATTGATCAATTACAGTATTAAGAGATATGGCTGAGAAAACATATTTTGAAAAGAGATTGTTAAAAATTTCTTTGCATTCTTGAAGCTTCAAATTTGGACATTTGTCTGTCTTTGATGTTTTGTCTTTGTTTTGTTGGACCTCAGCGGCCCGATCCCCGGATGCTTAGGCTGGCTCTAGGGACGTGGAATGTTACCTCGCTGGGGGGTAAGGAGCCTGAGCTTGTGCGGGAGGTCGAGAGATATCGACTATAAATAGTCGGGCTCGCCTTCACGCACAGCGTGGGCTCTGGAACCCATCTCCTTGAGAGGGGCTGGACTCTCTTCTACTCTGGAGTGGCCCACGGGGAGAGGCGGCAGGCTGGGGTGGGTTTGCTCGTTGCCCCCCAGCTCAGCCGTCTTGTGTTGGGGTTTACCCCGGTGGATGAGAGGGTCGCATCGCTGCGCCTTCGGGTCGGGGATAGGTCTCTGACTGTCGTTTCGGCCTATGGGCCTAGCGGTAGTGCGGAGTACCCGGCCTTCTTGGTGTCCCAGTCGGGGGTGCTGGATAGTGCCCTTCCTGGGGACTCCATTATTCTGCTGGGGGACTTCAACGCCCACGTGGGAAATGACAGTGACACCTGGAGAGGCGTGATCGGGAGGAATGGCCTCCCCGATCTGAATCCGAGTGGTGTTTTGTTATTGGACTTCTGTGCTAGTCACGGATTGTCCATAATGAACACCATGTTCAAACATAAGGGTGTCCATCAGTGCACTTGGCACCAGGACACCCTAGGCAGGAGGTCAATGATCGACTTTGTTGTCGTATCATCAGACCTTCGGCCGCATGTTTTGGACACTCGGGTGAAGAGAGGGGCTGAGCTTTCCACTGATCACCACCTGGTGGGGAGTTGGATCTGCTGGAGGAGGAGAAAGCCGGACAGACTTGGCAGGCTCAAGCGCATAGTGAGAGTCTGCTGGGAACGCCTGGCGGAGCCCTCGGCCAGGGATGTATTCAACTCCCACCTCCGGGAGAGCTTTGACCAGATTCCAGGGAATTTTGGAGACATAGAGTCCGAGTGGACCATGTTCTTCGCATCTATTGTCGATGCTGCTGCCCGTAGCTGCGGCCGTAAGGTCTGCGGTGCCTGTCGTGGCGGCAATCCCAGAACCCGGTGGTGGACACCGGCAGTAAGGGATGCTGTCAAGCTGAAGAAGGAGTCCTATCGGCTGTGATTGGCTTGTGGGACTCCTGAGGCGGCTGACGGGTACCGTGAGGCCAAGCGTGCTGCAGCCAGGGCTGTGGCAGAGGCAAAAACCCGGGCCTGGGAGGAGTTCGGTGAGGCCATGGAGAAGGACTACCGGTCGGCCTGGAAGCGATTCTGGCAAACTGTCCAGCGCCTCAGGAGGGGGAAGCAGTGCTTCGCCAACACTGTTTATAGTGGGGGTGGGAGGCTGCTGACCTCGACTGGGGACATTATCGGGCGGTGGAAGGAGTACTTCGAGGATCTCCTCAATCCTGCCATCACGCATTCCCTGGTGGAAGCAGAGACTGGGGACTCGGGGTTGGACTCTTTCATCACCCAGACCTGAAGTCACCGAGGTGGTTAAAAAGCTCCGCGGTGGCAGGGCTTCGGGGGTGGATGAGATCCGTCCTGAGTACCTCAAATCTCTGGATGTTGTGGGGCTGTCATGGTTGACACGCCTCTTCAACATTGCATGGCGGTCGCGGACAGTGCCTCTGGACTGGCAGACCGGGATAAGAAGGGGGACCAGAGGATGTGTTCCAACTACAGGGGGATCACACTCCTCAGCCTCCCTGGTAAGGCCTACGCCAGGGTATTGGAGAGGAGAGTCCAGCCGATAGTCGAACCTCGGCTTCGGGAGGAGCAGTGTGGTTTTCGTCCTGGCCGTGGAACACTGGACCAGCTCTATACCCTCTACAGGGTACTCGAGGGCTCATGGGAGTTTGCCCAACCGGTTCACATTTGTTTTGTGGACCTGGAGAAGGCATTCGACTGTGTCCCTCGTGATGCCTTGTGGGGGGTGCTCCAGTAGTATGGAAGGGGCCCTTTATTAGGGGCCATCCGGTCCCTGTACAAGCGGAGCAGGAGTTTGGTCCGCATTGCCGGCGCTAAGTCAGACCTGTTCCCGGTGCATGTTGGACTCCGGCAGGGCTGCCCTTTGTCCCCGGTCCTGTTCATAACTTTTATGGACAGGATTTCTAGACGCAGCCAAGGGCCGGAGGGGGTCTGGTTTGGGGACCAGTGGATTTCGTCTCTTCTTTTTGCAGATGACGTGGTCCTGCTGGCCCCCTCTAGCCAAGACCTACAGCATGCGCCTGGGCGGTTCACAGCCGAGTGTGAAGCGGCTGGGATGAAGATCAGCTCCTCCAAGTCAGAGGCCATGGTACTCAACCGGAAAAGGGTGGCTTGTCCTCTTCAGGTTGGAGGGGAGTTCCTGCCTCAAGTGGAGGAGTTCAAGTATCTCGGGGTCTTGTTAACGAGTGAGGGAAGAATGGAGCGGGAGATCGACAGACGGATCGGTGCAGCTGCCGCAGTAATGGGGGTGCTGTGCCGGTCCGTTGTGGTGAAGAGAGAGCTGAGCCAAAAAGCGAAGCTCTCAATTTACCGGTCGGTCTACGTTCCTACCGTCACCTATGGCCATGAACTTTGGGTCATGACCGAAAGAACGAGATCCCGGATACAAGCGGCTGAAATGAGCTTCCTCCATAGGGTGGCAGGGCACTCCCTTAGAGATAGGGTGAGGAGCTCGGCCATTCGGGAGGGGCTCGGAGTAGAGCCGCTGCTCCTCCATATCAAGAGGAGCCAGTTGAGGTGGCTCGGGCATCTATACCGGATGCCTCCTGGACGCCTTCCTCGGGAGGTGTTCCAGGCACGTCCCACCGGGAGGAGGCCCAGGGGACGGCCCAGGACACGCTGGAGGGACTATGTCTCTCGGCTGGGCTGGGAACGCCTTGGGCTCCCCCCGGAGGAGCTGTAGGAGGTGTCCGGGGAGAGGGACGTCTGGGTGTCTCTGCTGAGTCTGTTGCCCCCGTGACCCGGTTCCGGATAAGCAGAAGACGACGAGGACGAGTACGAGTACGAGTACGAGTACGAATATTTGTTTATGTGTTGCATGACATAATAATGCATGTTTAGAATAATGTTTCTAAATCCCAGATTGATTAAAACCTTGAGTTTTCAGGAGAATTAAGAAGTAGCTTGTTTTTGAGGTAGGTGTGTTAACAGTTTTGCAGTTTAAGGTACACTAAGATGGGTTGGAATGAAGAAACTGTGAGGCCCGCCCATAGAAGAGGCTAGTTCTGCCTGACTCTGCCCATCTACCAGGTTTGTCATGCCTTTGCTTCATGGTAATGCTCAGCACCTCACTTCCTGAGTTTTAACACTGTTTAAGGGACAATAGAATCAAAAGGCTTGTAGTGATTGTTGCCTGAACATGTTTTTTTGTATAATAATTAAGGATGTAGCATGAAATTTAGATTTATGTGATTTACTATTAAAAGGTTAATGAAATAGTTTAAACTGATTTGAAGAATTAGTTTTGCATGCAGGATCATTGGTGATTTATTAGGTTGAAGGTTTTCCTGGTGCCATTAAGCTAGCTGACAGTTTAAGATATACCAAAAGTAAGGAATATTTTTAAAAAAGAATCTGAGTCATGACTTCATATTTGGTGAGAATTATTTATTAGATTACATTTGTAGAGTTTATGCATCAAAATTACATTAGATGTCCATTAATCTAATACTTATCTTCATACAAGACAAATCAGGATGATATGTGACTTAATTCTAAGTGAGACATTGATGAATTGCACAACATCTGACGTTTGCGTTTTGTTGTTAATGGAGCTGAATTACAGTTAGAAACATCTGGATTTTATTCATGTTGCTTTTGGTAATTTCATAGTGACACATTTTGTCAGAATACATTTCTGTGGTTTTATGTAATGTGATCCTGGTTACTACAAGTTTTTTAAACTTTTTGAGTCATGTCCTATCAGAACTGATTCTTATACCATTTCAGGATTTTTGTGTTAACTCTTAATCTTACAGCCTTACCGAATGGAAGTAAATTGAATAGCCAGGCAGGTAAATTAACCAGGGTTCTTTTTACTTTTCCTGGTAGAGATGGGTACTCGTGTGCTAAGAACATGGTTTGGATGTGTGGAAATAGATCATATCTGTATCTGCCTGTTAATTGGTCTGGAGAATGTTATTCAGCTACTACTTATGATTCGATCAGTCCATTATTAGAAAGGAAGACAATGTTCAAATGGCAAAAAAGAGAGAGCTATTGGCAATAGGATGACTTTGGATTACCTCTTAGCTGAGAAGGGTGGTGTTTGTCATTTATTTGGAGAACAGTGTTGTATTTTTTATTCCTGATGTGTCTAATAACATGATAAGTATCCATGATAAATTAGGGGTGGCAGATGGCTCAACAGAATGAAAACATGGGTTCCTCTTGGAATTTGGTCCTGGGTAATAAAGATTGGAGTCATTTTCTTTTTCTTTTTCATTTTGATGTTTATTTTAAAGTGTTGTATATTCTTTTTTTGGTTTTACTTTGATTATAATCTTGGGTGATGGTTTTGAAGAATTTTCCTTTTAGTTGTGATTATCTTGTAATCAGAAGAAAGGAGTGTTGTGGGAAAATTATTTTTCATGCTCTGAACTTCCCCTTACCTCTCTCCTCTGACCTCTGTGTTTTGTTACCATAGAGGAGTTGGTCTGTAAAACCATTACCAGAAGTTTAATGGTTTAAACACATCCTGGAGGGTTGTGTCTGAGGAAGAGCAGATGGCTGTCCTCATAAATAATATTGTTACCTCTGACCCGAGGTGGGGTTTAACACTAGAACTCCCAGAATTCTGATACTACTAGACCTCCCACAGGCAGTGTTATGATGCTGTCTCCCTGGCTGCAATCAGCAGATGAGATGCACCTGGTGGCTGCTGCAGTGCAGTGCAATCTGTGGCATTCCAAGCACCTGTGTCTTCCCTGATATATACTGACCCTGACAAGCAGACGGTGCCAGATTTTTGAAAGCCATCGTGTGAGTAGATATCCAGCGTTCCTTCCTGACTGAGCGGTGCTTTGACCTTGCCTTGCCTCTTGGATTTTTGCCTCTGCCTGCCCCTTGTCGGACTGTTTGGATTTTGGTTTTCGACCCTGTTTCCTGCATCTGGTTTCATGCCTCTGCCTGCCCCTTGCCTGACGTCTCTTGTTCCGATCATTGACCCAGTTTCTGTCCCTGGATTATTGAGCCAGCCTAGCCCTTGGATTATTCAGCCTAAAGTCACCTGCCTCTCTTACCTGCGCTGTGGAGATCCCTGCCTGCTACCCACTGAGGTTTCCCCTCTGGGTTTCAAGTTCTACCCAAGACAAAAGCAGTGATCGCCCGAAGCTGTGTGGAGTTTAACCTGAGGGACGTTTTCCTGTGGCTGAATAAACCTTTTAATCTTTCAGTTCTGTGTCTGGCTGAATCTTGGGTCCGCCTTTTTCTGACTCGTAATAGGCAGTCAATTTGACGGGTGACATTCTGCCCAATGGAATGTGAGATTAGTGATGATGTCATCGACTAAATGGTTCTAGTGCGCGATATTAACCCATTATGGAAATGTAGACCTGTACTGAAAATAAAACTGTAAATTGAATAAAAAAACTACCCAACTTCAAAGTTTGAAATTATAATTTTAATTATTTACATAAATTGATTGACTATTTACATTTGAGAACAATGAATAGTTGTAAACTGTACAATAATAATTAACATATTAAAAAATCTAAACATTCAACAAGTGGAACAAAAAAACAAAAATATTTACAAGATGAGAAAACAGATCAAATACATTTTTTGCATGTCATAAGCACATCATCCGTACATTTCTCGCACACCACCTTTTCACATGTGTGACAGTGTCAGGTGCGTCTACACTGTACAAAAAACTGCTCACATGATGTCTGTCTTCTTTGCCTCACAAAAGACGGCTCTTTCGCCGCGGAGGGTCTGCTAACCAGCAGGTCTTTGTTGCGCATGTGGTTGACACGCAACTGTTTTGCCAGTTCAAGGATAAAATCTCTGCGTGAGATGGTCATAGTCAAACATTTCCTGAACAAAATCAATGCATTTATAGCAGCTATGTCCAGGAGATTGTAAAAGACTGCCACAGGCCACCTTCGCGTTGGAGCTTTCACCGAATACTTCTGAATCATCTGATCCAACACATCCACACCAACCTTTGTGTGGTTGTAGTAGACCACGGGCTCTGGTTTTGCTTTTGGGCCACTAAGGGTACCGGCTGAGGTGTGGGCAGTGCTAAGCACACACACATTTTTTTAGCTTTGCACTGATAGACAGTGAGTGTCACACCGTTGTTTTTCAGCACCTTAGTGCTGAACAGCACATTTTTCTCTTTGACACATGGGGGAAGCTCTTTTCTGCTTTTGTTCATTGTGCCAACAAGACTCGTCTTCTTGGTCTCCAGCTCTTCTGCAAGTTTTAGAGACGTGAAAATGTTGTCGGTGGTTATGTTTCTCCCCTTTCCTATAAAAGGCTCCACCAGTTTCAGCACCACACTGTCCCCCAGCCTGTGACCCGCTCTGCGTCTCATCCCTGCCTAGATAAGGCACACCATTCAACATATATTTAGTTTTCACATCTGCTGCAAGCCACATTTTGATGCCAAACTTATCTGGCTTATTTGCCATTTACTGCAGAAAACTGCATCGGGCCTTAGTGGGAAGGAGCTGCTCATCTACGGTAATGTCAGCTCCAGGTTTGTAGCAGGAAATGCTGTTGTTCACAAAACCTTCCGAGACCTCATTTATCGGAGTGAATTTGGAGATTTGGACATGTTCACCTCTTGTCTCCTTTTTGTCAAAGCGCAGGAAACGCATTATAGTTTGAAAACGGTTTCGTGACATTGTTTCCTTGAAGAAGCTGAATCCCCAGTCCGCGGACCAAAAGCTAGACAGCTCCATATTTCTCCCCCCGTATGCTCCCCGGACATAAACAAGAGCAATAAATGCCATAAGCTCATCTACGCTCATGTCCCACGAATCATCCCCCAAATCCCTGTCCGCTTCTGTTACGGTGCAATCCCGTATGTGCTTCAGCATGTCAGGGTCCACTAAACTGAGAAAGGCGCTCAGGGCATCCTGTATGTTGCGCTTGGCATACGTGGTGGGTCCCTCTGCCTCAGTGAGCACATTCTGACTCGGACGTCTACCTCTGTTTTCTCCGTGGTCTACTGTAGTCCACACTGTGCTATCCTTTCTTCTCTCCTGTCCTTCTGTTTGGGAGGAGGGAGAAGGAGGGCTGATTGTGGGCTGAGCGGATTCACCCTCAGCCGATTGTGGAGTTACTGTATAGATATAAGTTTATTAGTTTATTGATCTCTACTGTTTATTCTATAATGTCACTATTATAACACTTGGTCATATTATAATCTTGTTATCCAAACCTTGAACAGAAGCTTCCCTATTGTCTGTTGGGTGACTGACACGACTCCTTTTTGCTGGTGGCAGGTGATCATCTTCAGACTCGCTATCAGAGTCTGGGCTGCTTCCTACTAACCAGTTGTCATCATCTGTTTCTCCCTGTCCGCCCAAATCAGCTTCATCAATACTTTGTAGCATTTCTAAAGCCTCTTTCGCTGTTAGATTTTGTCTAAAAGCCATTTTGGCGGCAGCATTAGCTAAAGATTTCCAGATAGAATGTTGGTTGCTTGGTAACGGCACCATTGTCCATCAAGCGCGGGAAAAAATTACAATGCAACTAATAGAGCCGTCAAAATAACGGCTGTGGGAGACAAAGGTAAAATTAACCAGATCTGTTTTTTGTTTATTTATTTTATTGAAAACACATCATGGAAATGAAGGACATACAAAAATAGGAAAAGTCAGATAGCAAGACCAACATAAGAGTAATGTCACTAAAGTTATTTCACTTCAAAATCTGAAAACCGTCAAAATGACTGCCGTGGGAGTTCTAGTGCTAGAGGACCATGTCTGCAAACTCTTTTGAGTTAAGGTAACACCCACATACTGTTTAAATACTGTCTGTAAACTGTGCTCTGGGCTCTGTTTCACTGACTTGTCAGTGACAGGGTCTTCAAACGCACAAATGCCTTTGAATAAAACTTATAAAGACAAAGTCCGGATTTTCTCTTATTGTGAGTTAATTTCTCTCCCACTTTGATAAGAAAATTCTATTATGAGATGCAAAAACAGCACCCGCAATCCGTTTCAGGTTTGGATATCCCTTAAATTTGCGCATTTGGGACATTATCTTTTGCATACTCATGAAGACAAACACACTGCAAAGTTTGCGTCCACTGTTCTGCTTGATTTTACACACAAAATTCCATTAGCACCTACATTTGTAGATCAGCTTTGCAGCTTTGTGGTCTTGTACAAGCAAACCTTTTGAAGATCCAGGCCTTATGTGTGGAAAAAAACTGCACATTACCTTGAACACACCATGCCCATGCTGACACATGGTGGTGACATCATCATGCTGTTAGGATGTTTTTCTTCAGCAGGAATATGGTTACTGACATCAATTCATGAAAAGATGGATTAACTTACATACATGGTAACATGGAAAAACCAACACATGTTACAGGGTGGAAAAGTGGGGGTTCACCTTCCAGCAGGACATGCAGGTGCGGACTTACCATATAGGAAAAGGTAGGCAACTGCCTGGGTCCCCCTACCAGTGCGTGGCCCTACCAGTAAGGGCCCTCACTGGTTGCTCACCCCCTAACAGTGCCCCTGCATTACTATTGTATATTTGAAATAAAACAAGTATGGATATAATTAAATATTTACAAGAAAACAACAACACGACACAATGCATCATTAACTTCTACTCCACTCTTTCCATAAATTAAAATTGACTACTCTGTCTGATCACATAAAACATCTGGGGTATGCAGTGTGCCGCTTGAAGCGGAAGAGATCAGAAATGAGAAAGATGAACCGGAGATATCAAAGGGGAGCTGAAAAACGGAAGAAGCTTGAAAAACTAGAAATTTATATATATTTGTACAATACCAAAATTGACTAAATTTTTAAATGTGTGTGCAATGATGTCGGCTCACCAAAATACTGATGGACATTGTCCAGTTGCAAGTGTGGACATGGAACCGGACAGAATTAAGGAGGAACTAGTGAGTGGCTATGAGCAAGAAGTGGGCGCAGAGGAAGAACAGGGCAAGGAAGACGATTCACATGATGAAGTATGATTGATGGTAGTTGTTACAGTACAGTGCACATGGATGGATTTAGGAGTTATGCAAATTGATTTCTAGATATATTTGTGGTAAAGCAACCTACACTAACAGCAAAGTCTATATGGCTTTGACAAAATATAGAATAATATTCCCCCATATTCCATATATGCATTTATATGACTCTTATCATATTGTATGAATTTCATTTTTATCATTTCAGGATGCAGTTTCTTTCATTCACTTTTCTCTATTTCTCTAAAATGGGACAAATGGCAAGTTTTACAGGCAAAACAACTTTTATTGTTGTCCTTTCACAGCTCATAGAAATGTCTCTCTTCCCTGGACATCTTACTGTCCATCATCCTTCATCCAGTGCTGTTCCCTGTCCCCACTTGCAATGGGACAAAGTTTGGATCTGCTTCCAACCACCGCTCTGAAACAAATTGATGTTTCCGCAATGCTCTAACAACTGTGCCCTGTTATAATAGAATTGTATTGTAAAGTTATGAAAGTCTGCAAATTAATTGTGGTGCGGGTGCTTGGAGCGGCGGGCTGTGTGAGTTCGCTCTGTAGGCGTTTATAATTGACGCTGACGTTGCTGCAGTATTCTCCGAAAAACAAAGGGGGCTGTATGCACCTATCAGTATTGCACCTTCAACTTCGTTAATTCTGAATGGAGTGTGGCACGCGTGGTCTGTGCCAAGTTACAAAAATTCTAAAGTAGGTTGCTTAGGGCCAGACGGCACGATGGCGTCACTGTTGTCTCACGCACCCTCGCACTGTTCACGGTTCAATGCAGGAAGTATAAACCTAGTTTAATAACCTAAAATGTTTACAATAATATGACAACAGAGTAATAAAGATCAAACTATTTTTTATGGTTTTATTTTATTATTTAAATGTATTGTTTTTCTGTCTTAGTTTTAGAAGTCATTCCCTATGGCCCTCAAACAAACAACATGTTTTTAGTACCAAAACTTTGAAAATCATGTATCAATCTTCTTCCACATCACAATAATGTACTGCTTTGTGTTGATCCATTACATAAAATATTGAAATATATAGATGCTTGTGGTTGTAATTTAACAAAATATGAAAGAATGCAAGTGGTTTGAGTGCTTTTGCGAGGTGTTGTAAAACACATGAAAGCTATTTATGAAGAGATTAAGTTATTTCAAAAATCGTTTGAATCACAGAGTCAAAAGGCTTTGTTATGTCACTTTTTTTTACAAATATTTTATCAGTACACTGAATTAATTCTGTAGCACATTGTTGTTTATATGACAGAAACGGACAGAGTCAGCATAAGCAAACAGACAGTTCAATGGGGAAAATTGTGAAAGACAAAATGACATCCTCAAGGGGAAAGGTTGAAGGATAAAGATCAAATGGATGTTCTTTTTGAGATGGCATCTGTCTTAATTCAAAATTCATTGTGCTCAGAAAAATTGCAAAGTGTTTTAAATCACAACAGTCCTAAAACTGTATTTTTTAGAGGAGCGTTGATTTAAAATAAAAATCTCCTGTTTATCTGAAAATAAAATGTTAGTAGAGGAATTTTGGTAAATAGTGAGCATAGAGATGACAGCTGAGCATATTGTGGACGGCACTGTGGGAGGAAGTGATGTTTTCGGCTGCCGCTTGGAGAGTAAACTCTAACCCCAGATGACTCCAGCACAAAACGTACTCCTGCCACCATCAGGGAAATCCTTTTTATCTACTTCTAGGCATCCAGACACACACTCTAAAGGTAATAGGTCGGAACTCGGCTTTTGATCTTGCTTGTCATCTTCACTCATGTTTGCTTTCACTTTCAAGTACAATGTGAAAGCATATTTTTGATGTATGACAGTAAATGTACAGCTGATTATGGGTTAAAGAGAGAAAAAATGAAAAAAACTGCAAACATGATTGCAGGCAAACTTCTATTTGATGTGGTATTAAAACCTGAGAATATAAAAGGAACTACGACTGTCAAAGCTTGGATAATTATGGGTTTTAACACAATACATTTCACCTTCTGAAACAAAAAATGGTTGCACTGAATATCATTTTAAAGATACCTTGCAAATAAATTGTAAGATAGTGGATTGTAGTGGACAGCAGTGGGAAAGTGCAACAGATGTTCTCAGGGACTCTTACGTTTTAGATCTGGAGAACTAGTTTAACATGGGTTGTAGTTTTAGTTGTAAACAGACAAACTATATGTTTACATTAACCAGACACTTTTTTATAAATATATTGACTTTACCAGACAACTACAGTAGGATAAAGCCAACAAACTTGAAGTTTTTGTGTTGTTATATGATAGGGGTAGAAACTTAGAAGCAGAAAAGACCCTTAAAGATGTATAAGGTTTTAAGTACTTTGATTTCCCTTACACAAATGAGGTACTTTTAATCTATGTACAATTTCCAACTCAATTTTATGCACATACAAATTTTCCAATACACACAGTGATAACCCAACAGAGACAAATCTGTATCTACTGAGAAATATGTCGTTAGAGACCCAGTTATAGGGTACTGAAGAGTGGTGTTTCTGTATTTTGTGAGTAGAAAGCTTTCGCATTTTTTAAGCAAACAGCCCCTCGGTGTGCTTATATGGCGGTTTTTGATCTTTTTTACTTTCTCTGTCTCTCTTGACATTTGGGTGGAGGGGGTTGTGGATTAGCTTTGCACAGCTGCTCATCAATCTCCAAAAGTCATCACTGTCTCAAGCTTCTGTAAAATCTGCCTTATGATGAAGAGAAAAATGTATAGGAAACTATTTACCCATAAAATGGATGGATGGATGGATGGATGGATGGATGGATAGATAGATAGATAGATAGATAGATAGATAGAACATAAGATCTATTCAAAGACTTTGTTAGTTAATGACTTAATTTGTGACAATCAGATTGATTTATTTTGCCTCACAGAAACATGTTTGTTGTTTTTTACCATCCACCAGGCCCTTATTCTTAATTTTTACATCAGTTCTCAGACTTCTTATCTGATTCAGCGTTAAATGCAGATAAGGTCATTATAGTGGGGGATATTTAACATTCATGTTGACTAAAAGTCATAGCCTAAATATAGCCTTTAATGTTATATTAGTCTCAGTTGGTTGTGTTCAAAACATTGGAAAACCTACCCACCTTTGTCTTCATTTTCTGGACCTTGTGCTGTTATGTGGCATTGACTGTAAGGAAATAACAATATTTCCTCATAACTCTGTCCTGTCTGACCATTTTTAATAACCTTTGAGTTTAATTTAACTAACTACTTCACATCTGAAAGAAAATTTCATTATAGTAGATCATTATGAGACAATGCTTTAACAACCTTTAAAGAATCTTTTCCACTTTTAATTTCCTCATGATCACAGAAAAACACAGTGGAGGGCAATAATTTTGAACATCATTACTGTCAGGATCTGCCATTTTGGACTTTGGTTTTGTATTTGTTTACTTTTCAGTTAGATGTTTCCATTCCTTTGGGTTTAGTAGTTATGTTTGTTTATTCCTTCAGTTACTCTGATGTTAGTTTTGTTCTCTCTCCTGTTTTTAGTAGTTCTTTCTCCCCTCGCCCATAGTTCCCTTGGTGTTCGCTGTCTCATTTATTGCTTCCCATGGTTATTATTATTATTATTATTATTATTATAGGTCTCTTTGTTTATTTTTCTTCTTTGGTTTTTCTAGTTTAGTTTCTCGGTTACTGTTTCTGTGCTTGTTTACTGTTAGGTTTATTTATTCTTGCTGCATTCTTCTTCTAGTTTATTAGTTATTTTTCCCCTTTGGCCTTAGACCCCTTTGTTGTTACTCGGTTGGTTATTCCCAGAGTCTAGCTTTTCCCCATGTCCTCTGGTTTAGTTCTTCCAAGAGTTTATTTCTATTTTTCCTTTCTAGCTTCTAGATTTATTACCCTCAGGTTTGTTTTCATTTGTAGGTTATGTCTAGTTTAGTTTCTCCCATGCCTCAGTCTCACATAAGTTATACTATAACAACCTATTTCCTTAGTTCCCTTCACCTGGCCTGCGCACCTGTTACCACTTCCATCTGATTACATGCCTTCCTCCCTCATTAGTCCATACTCCAACTCCCTCTGTTTATTAACTGGTTTGTTTGCTACACTCCTCTCTGGTTCCTTATGTTTCTCACCTGTTGTCTTCCTGGCTCCTTGTTGATGTTTGACAATTTCTGTAAGTCCTTCGATTATAATTATTAAAGAAGTGTGAAGATTAAATCGCACCATGTGGCTCCCAAGTGCTTGCTTGCATTTTGATCCAAACCAATCTCGAACCATGACAATTACTTCATCTTCAGTAAGTGAGACAGCATTGGAAATAACTGTAGAAACTGATTTGTGTTTGGACTGCTTGGATCCAGTAGAGCTTCCTGAGTTATCAAAAATATTAGCTTCATCTAAACCTTCAACTTGTATGTTATACCCAATCCCAACCAAATTTTTTAAGGAAGTGCACCCTTTGATTACCAGCCACATTTTAGATATGATTAGTCTATCCTTAGTATATGGATATGTACCACAGGCTTTAAAGAAAGCTGTAATTAATCCTTTACCTTTGCTTGTGTAAGATGACTTACTATATTACAGACTTGCATCGAATCGTACTTTTTCATCTAAAATTCTTGAGAAAATTTTTGCTAATCAAATGTGTGAATAATTTACAAAGGAATGATCTGTTTGAAGAGTTTGTCAGGTTTCTGAGTTCATCATAGCACAGAAACGGCACTAGTGAAAGTCACTAAAGATGATCCTATGGCCTCAGATAATGGACTTGTTCTGCAAGATCTCAGTGCTGCATTTTATACAGTCAATCAGAATATAATCTCAGAAAGGCTGGAACAGCACTAGGCTGGTTTAAATCTTATTTGTGTGACAGATTCTGGTTAGTTCATGTAAATGATAAGTCCAGGGTTAATTGTGGAGTACCACAGGGTTCAGTGCTTGGGCCAGTTATCTTTATTATGTATATGCTCCCAATAGGTAAAATTATCAGGCAGTATGGAATAAATTTTCACTGTTATGCTGATGATACTCAACTTTATTTATCCATAAATCCCGATGAGCCCAGCCATTTAGATAGACTACAAGCATGTCGTGAAGACATTAAAACTTGGATGACTTTAAATTTTCTCAATTCAGACAAGACAGAAGTTTTCATCTTTGGACCGGAGTCTTAAAAAAGAAACTGCTTGGTCAATCAATTAATGTGGACAGCATTAAATTGACTTCTGGTAATAAAGTAAAAAACATTGGTGTTACATTTGACCAGAACATTACATTTAAGTCCCATATTAAGCAGGTTTCCAGGATTTCCTTCTTTCATCTCCGGAATATTGCCAAAATACAAATATCTTATCCAAGAGTGACGCTGAAAAACTAGTTTATGCATTTGTTACTTCAAGGCTGGACTATTCTAATTCTTTACTATCAGGACAAGGGCGAAGCCAGGGGGGGGCCATGGCCACCATAATCAAATCTTTGCCTGCAGCCACCCCAAGTGATTTGTTGTTTCCATGAGGACATAATTCACCAGGAGAGTGCACCTCCGGAACAAACGCCTCCCCTCCAAAACAGATGGTAGCAGCAGTAAAGCTCTCAACCACTAACACAACACATTATAATAGAAGAAGTGGTTTTAGTTCATGTTCACAAGATCATTAAAGGTAGCAACTACAAAAAGACCTTGTGGAGCACAATGCAATTCTCTCTCATTTTCCTCTGCTGCAGAAGAGGCCAGAGTCTGTGTTAAGTTGAAAAAGCAAAAACATTTATTTACTTTGAAAAGTTTCATATCTTAATTAAAATAAAATAAAAAAAATGCCTGGTTTCCTGTGAAAGAGAAAAAATGAGACGACGTTCTCTAGCATGTTGTGTGCACAGCACATAGCTGCAATTGTGAACGGGCAATGTGTTATGTGTGTATGCTTGTTAGATCATAAACAGTTTCTGAACTAACATAAGTGAAATGGACCTCTTTTCTCTCATTTTTCTTTTGAAAGAGAAATGATGTACCCTAGTGTTGTTCTCCATTATTATTTTTTTATTTAAGATGTTTTCCATAAAAGCTGTAAAGAGTTTCATAGTGTCTCAACTGTTTAGAAGGGAAAAATGCAGTTTTATTATTAGAAGTTGAATTAAGGTGAATTGATGATATACTCACATGAAAGATGATTTGTTGGAACAAGTTTTTGTATATTTTTGTTATCAATTATGGGGGAGAAGTCAAAGTTAGTCATATTTTTCTGCAAGAGAGAGTGATCACCGCTGCTCAAACCACAACAGAATGGCATGGCGTTTGAGTGTGCTACCCATATACAGAGGCTTTGGACCTCGATGCAGCTGTCCCTGGTTTGAGTCTCAACCCTAGCGACCTGTGCTGCATGTCTTCCTCCTCTTTTTACTGTACTTTTAAATAACAATAAAAATAAAAGCCACTAGAGCCGCAAAAAGAAATCTAAAATTAGTTTTTGGCCAACCTTCAATGAGTAATGGTCTCAGTCTGGCCACCCCAATTAAATTTTTCTGGCTCCGACACTGTATCAGGATCTCCACAAAATGCTGTTAAAAGCCTTCAACTGATCCAAAAATGCTGCAGCAAGGGTTCTGATGAAAATTAGAAAAGAGAGATCATATTTCTATTTGCAGGTTTACTGATGGGTTTCCTTTAAATTTTTGTAGAAGTAAAATAGGAAGGGAATCCCTTTTTTTTTATCAGGCTCCTCTCCTGTGAAAACCCCTCCCCGGTTTTAAATCCCTGAGGCGGACCCCTGTCTACTTTTAAGGCTAAGGGGGTTAAAAATTTTCCCTTTTTTTAAAAAGCTTATAAATCAGAGTGGCTTTGTTTATCTTGGCTATCTCTTTAGTTATGCCCCTTAAAGGGGGTTTAAGGGGGGTGCTGGGGCCCTAATGACCACTTTTCCAAACCCCCTTCGTACCCTTCTCATACTACTCTCCAATTTTGCATTAGGGTTGGGTGTTAATTCAGTTTTAAAATTTGTTTTATGTTTTCTCCCCCCTTTTTTTTTTTTTTTTTCCTGGACACTACATCTGGCCTGGCTTTTTGGTTTTTGCTGGGCAACCCCTTTCCTTTAAGGGGGAGATGTATTAAGCTTGGGAAACTGCCAACAACTTAATTTCTCACCTTTACAGAAAAATACACTTGGCCCCCTCTTTCCCGTGTTTTATCCCCGTCCCCTCTTTAGACAAAGTTACTGCTAAGGGTTTTTTACTGTGACTAAATAAATTTTCTCTCTTTCATCTCTAACCTGTCTTTCTCTACCCAGATTTTAAACCCTAAAGCTACAGCCTTAATGTTTCACTTTTCTTCCCCATTAAGAAAGTACTCCTGGATTATTGTGCTACTGTGTTCTTTTTTTTGTCTCTGCTCTAAAAATTCTCTCACACTTATCTTGGTTCTGCTGGAGGTTTGTTTCTGTTAAAAGGGAGTCTTCTTTCCACTGTGGCTACATGCATGCTCAGAATGAGGGATTGCTGCAGTCAATGCAAGCGACTGTCCACTGTCGCTACATGCTCATCCGGGAAGAGTGAATGTTGCAAGTCACTAACTCGATGCAATCTGCTGGGTTTCCTTAGATAGAAAAGCGTAATAAACTGAATCTGACTGCACTGTTTGATAGTCAGGATTAATTGGAATGTATGTAACAGACTTTAAATCTGTATGATTCGATTTAATTAACTTTGAGAAGTGCCTTAAGTCGACATGTGTTTTTAA
Source organism: Crenichthys baileyi (assembly GCA_036173005.1). Lineage (NCBI taxonomy): Eukaryota > Metazoa > Chordata > Actinopteri > Cyprinodontiformes > Goodeidae > Crenichthys > Crenichthys baileyi. The sequence continues at coordinate 235,898 of JAHHUM010001200.1, forward strand.
ATTGGTGCTATATAAATTAAACTGAATTCAATTAAAATTGAATTCAATTTTGCTGCTGTTTCAGTTAATAAGGGATCTTGACTAAAAATAAACACCCAGAAATGCTTAGTAGGCACAATCTTACCAAAGTTAGTCTGCAAAAAAGCATCAGTATGGAGATATATTTGCTGCTCATTTGGTTAAATTGCTGATGTCCCATGGTGATTCTTTTTTGTTATTGTTGTTTTGGATGTATAGTTGTCATAAAAAGTGTTGTGAAATAATATGCTTAAGTTATTTATAATAGTATTGTCCTATGAATACCGGGCTGGAATGGTGGTGTCATTATTTTAACAAATAATATTTTAAAGAATGATTTGCCTGTCATGTCATGGAGCTGATCACAGGTTTGTGTGATGTGGTATGGTTTTCCCTCTCTCTCTCACCTTCCTCCTGCAGTGACAGGCCAGTGCAGCCTCACAGCTGTGGATCATCAAGGCTCATCAAGGGAGAGTTCATAGGCAGCAGTGACCCTGATGGAGGTGTCAGATTGTTAATTCACCAGAGTGGTAATCAGACCAGCAGACCTAGCTCTGTTACTCTTGTTGTCTTGCCCTTGTTTCTCTTGTTGTTTTTTCTGCTCCACCTTTTAGAGTGGATCAGATTCTGAAGACCAGACCTGGATTTTCCCCGTCTGATGTTTCGTGCCCAAGTTCGCTGTGCTTATCCAACCAAAAGTCTCCTTCTGCATGAATCTGCATGCCCAAGGGAAGTACTCACCTGTTCTCCAGATCACCTGTTTCCAGAACTGCTGTCTGTCCACCCTTCTACTTCACACATCACTGCCACAGCCTGGAGAAAGAATCAAAAGGGGAACCACAACCATAGCACCACAACCTCTCCTGTCAACCTCAGTCTCTGTGGCAATTACTCAACTCTCTGAGAAAACCTCTTCTACTAAGAACAGTAAGACACCCCTTCAGTCAGTTCTTGTTGCATGCTCCTTCCTGCCACCCATACTCACACTCCGCTCTTTCCTCGTGCACCGATCAACAAACTGAACCCTGCTGTATTTCAATAAACCTTTTTTCACTTCACCTGTTTAATCCTGCCTCTGTAATTGTTGCCTGCTCAAGAGTCACCTGGTGTAGTTTTGACATTGCCAAACTGGAGTTCAACCTTTTTGGAATTGTTTGTAAATGTTTTAATTAGTCCACCATTGTTAGAATAATTAAGGAATTATTATTACTTTTGGGCAATTGATCTTAAAAGGGATGTCATGCTTTTAAATCCTGGTTATTTTTTATTTCTATCTAGCAAAAAAAATCTGACTGTTGGATATACTGTACTTTATTTCTGGCAGTTTGCTACAAAACATTGCTGCTTTCAATTTCAATAAATTAAAATTGTTACAGATGCAGTCAGTCTGAAAAGGTGTAAATGCATAATTTCATTGTTTGAAACGATGTGCAACAGCACAGAACTCTTATTTGACTTCTGATTAAGTGCCCTTGTGCAAAACATTATTTTTTTTCCTACAAACAAATGGTAGTGTAAAAGTTTGTTTTTTTTCTACTTCTAAATCTCAAACCTCATTTGTGGTTAGACAATAGCACTCACATTTTTGAGGTAGAAGATCCGAATTCTCATGGTTTAAATGAACCATTAGTGATTTAATCTAAACTTTGAAAAATTGAACAATAAAATAGTGCCAAACTGATTTAGAATGCATTTCTAAACTCTGTAAGTTAACACACCTCAGTGGTGTGATTGTGCAATAGCACTGTTTTTTTTTTTTTTTTGATTATTAGATATTCACTTTTGGTGACATGCTACAAAGCCCTTCTTGTTTGTGTACAAACACAAGAAAACATTGCACTTTTGACATTTCCACCTTGATACACCCTTTGGGCATAGGTTGCATCATCCCCGCTTGTCAGAATGAAGAGGCCAGTTTCCCACATCATCATAGGGGACATCTGGTTGTGAGGGTCTTCAGGTGTATCGTTTTTTCTGTGAGAGGGACGAAGTGAATGATGGTCGGCCAACTTTGAATACTGGCTTGGTTCAAGCTGTGGGCGACTGCCAGGCGGAACCCTTTGAGAGACATAAACGTCTGGTTGAGAAGTGTTGTAGGAAAAATTCGCATCCAGAGACTGATGTGTACTCAGAATAAGCTTTATTTTAATCTTGCAAGAGAGAAGGATTTTACAGCATTGGAGATGTGCTCAGTAGTGCTGCCAAATTATTCTGACTAGACAAAGTAAAAGTTCTCCTATAAGCTACAACAGTTCTCAAGGTGACTCTCATGAGACCTTTTGTCCTAGACATAACCTTAACAGTGTGGCATACATATTATCTCACACAGCTGCAAGCAGAAGGCTGAGAAACCATTAATCTAAGACTAAGACTAAACAGAGAAGAATAGAATAACACAGAGGGGTTCTAATACTTTTGTCAGTTCCTGTAGAGTACCAAGGAGCAAATCAAGCAAGGCACTACAATTTCCATAACAGAAGGCCACAGTCCTTCTTGTAGACCAGCCAGGAATTTGCAATGCACAGGTCAAGGATGTATCAAAATAGGGCAATATACCATCGCCTGGACTTAGTTGGGGTCTTGTACAGGTGAACCAGAATGTCAGAAAGATCAATTCCCCCCATATGCTCATAAGCAGGGATGAGTGACGGGCATGGGATAGCGATCTTTGCACTAGACTCCTTGCGCCACCGGTTGAAAGAGGCATGATCCCTCAGGCATTGCTCAGAAGGTTGACACATTTGTTGTCAAACCATTTTACTGCAATCACCCCTTCAGCTGACCTGTAATCATAGGCTCCACGGCCCTTATTCATTAGTTCTTTGTCTGCCATCAAAGGAGCTCCACCAGTGCGGTTTGGTATTACCGTACCAATGCACTTGACACCCAAAGACATGTGCAAGCTCTGGACCAAGCTGAAACTTGTAAAGAAGTTGTCACAGAAGACAACAGACAGCTGAGGCTGTTTTATGGTTTTGCATAGTGTTGTCACCAGTTTGGCTCCTAGAAGTAGCCTGTATTCCTGTTCACTGAGGGCAATATTGAAGAATGTGGAGACCCCTGGTATTTTGCCAGATGAACTTGCTCGACAAAACAATTTCAAGCTCCACTTATCTGGCTTGTTGGAAATATACTGTCGAAGATTGCCAGCCCTTGTGCCTTTTTATATGCTACCATGACATCATCTACACTGTGCTTGTAAGTAGATGGTATCAGTTGACATCGTTCTTGAAGCATCTCAAAAGGGAGCGGATTTTGTAAAATCGATCTGGACACTCATTGCTCTGCTGATTATCATTGAAATGAAGGAACCGCCGTAACAGCTGAAATCTCTTCCTTGGCATATCAGCTACCACATTGAAATGTGACTCGTGGTGCCAGTAATCCTCCAGAGAAGGGAAGTTGAAAACCCCCAATTTCTTCAGGGCTAGTCTTAATTGGATCTCCCAACTCCTGAGCAGAGTACAGACTGATGATGAGCAATATGTTCAATCATCTCATCAGTGAAGAGCATTTTGAAATACTGGAAGGGTGTATGTACAACCTCAGGGGGTTCATATGTTGGACTTCCAGATTCTTCTTGTGCTTTGGTTGGCCTGAGGGGGAACTTGAGGAAGAGGTGGCCTCTGTCCCCTCCAGACAAACAGTTTTTAGGGTGTGTTTGCCCATTTTGCGCTTCTTACAAGGTGGCTATTTAGATGATCTGCTTGTTGAGGGAGCCCCTTCTTCATCCAGGGATTCAAATGATGTATCACTAGAATATTCTGCTTGTGTGTGCTGATAATCAGGATACAGTATTAGCTCATCATCATTATCATTCAGCGTCAGGGTCATGAGGATTTGCTGGTACAACGGCCAGAGGAACATGTAGTCTTGCACTGTAGAACGTTTAGAGTCTTGTTAAACTTGCTGAAAAGATGAAATTATAATTATCAGTGGTAGAAATATTAGTACACCAGTTAGTGTTTAGTTAAATGGTATTGAGGTAATTATGGTTTCTAAATTTGGGGGATTTTTATCATAGTGATTTAGATCACCTTATAAAGAAAAAACAGGAAAAAGTTTTCAGCATATTCACGATGTACTAACACTTAAGCTGTATTCACACCAGGAAAGTCCTTTGGTCCGCGTGTTTGGTCCGGACCAAAAGCGAACTTTATTTTTTTCATTTGGTGCGGTTTGTTTTCACATTGTACTTTTTGTAAGTGAACTATTACTTGTAAACAAAGCCACGCGGGTGACGATCATTGTTCCCATTGGACAGAAATGACGGGGGCGGGACAGAGCACAGACCCGGAAATTTAGGAAAACAGCTGTAGACGTGCTGCGTGCAGCACCTCTGTTCTGCATATTTGTGCAGTTATTACAGCTGCAATATTATTTTGAGGGTGAAGAGCAGCTCATTCAACACAGACTTTGACACGTTCCGTTTATAATTTTGGAACCCCGTCGGAGAATGAGTGCTGAACGCCGACGTTCTCTACGTGCCTTGTCCCACAACACGCCAGTAGCGTGGCTAAGCAACACACAGCTTATCAGGTATGATAACCTTACAGACGCCAAGTACATAACAAAATATATTTAAAGGCTAAAAAAAGCGGATTTTTTAATTATATGTCCCCTTTAATGACATTTTAACCAGCAATTCCATGGGGTAATGGAATACTAAAATGGCGGAGAGGAACATCTATGGACTCTCACAAGATGGCAGTAAATCATATGTAAATATTTGACTCTCCTGGACCTAGCATTAGCAGGTTTGATTAAATGAAAAATGTGGGTTTTTTTTTTTTTTTTTTTTAACCAAGCGTTTTGGTTTCATGTGTACTTGAAATATCATTAATACAAATATTTAAACTTTATAGGAGTGTTGAAGCCGCATTCTTATGATTACGCTGCAAATGAACGAGCTCATTGTAAATAAAGCTATCCACTGTATAAGCAGAGCTATTAGCTTGTTATCTGCTAGCGAAGACAGCATGTGACACATTGTAAACAATATTTAGCCCTAGCTTTAGCAGGTTAGTTTAATGTGATTTAGGAAAAATAGATAAAATGGAGCAAACTCACATTACTGGACCATCAGTTTTTAAAACACCTTATTGAAATGAAGTTTGTATCAACTTCAAAATGCAACACAGAACAAACAGGGCTTCTTAAAGAAGAACAAACAGGCCTGTAAGGGTTAGGGTTAGGTGAGTGCGATTATCCCTATTCCTTGTGCACTTTTTTCTACCACATCTTTTCCTTCCCTTCGCCTCTCTATTAATGTGCTTGGACACAGGTCTGTGAACAGCCAGCCTCTTTAGCAATGACCTTTTGTGTCTTGCCCTCCTTGTGCAAGGTGTCAATGGTCGTTTTTTGGTCAACTGTCAAGTCAGCAGTCTTCCCCATGATTGTGTAGCCTACAGAACTAGGCTAAGAGACCATTTCAAACCCTTTGCAGGTGTTTAGAGTTAATTAGCTGATTAGAGTGTGGCACCAGGTGTCTTCAGTATTGTACCTTTTCAAAATATTCTAATTTTCTGAGATGCTGAATTTGGGGTTTTCGTTAGTTGTCAGTTATAATCATCAAAATTAAAGGAAATAAACATTTGAAATATATCAGTCTGTGTGTAATGGATGAATATAATATACAAGTTTCACTTTTTGAATAGAATTACTAAGATAAATACATTTTTTTCATGATATTCTAACTTTATGACCAACACCTGTAAGCTGTGAGAAAACTATGAGAAGAAAGCAATGAAATATGCATGTTCTGGATTTGTGAGGAATGAGCTACAGACTTCGGCACGTGGGGTGTCAGTCTAGGTGAGCGAAGAGGCCACTTCTCTACAAGTAAAATATCAGAGACAGACTGAAATTCTGCAGGACTTAGAAGGATAGACTGGTGCAGCAGACTGGTACAAAGTTTCTCCTGGGGAAGCCTCCTTCCACTGATTGGAACATCTAGAAAATCAATTTCCCTTGCGAAGAAAAAGGTGACGGTTTCTATAGAGCAGGGGTATCAAACTCCAGTCCTCGAGGGCCAGTGTCCTGCAACTTTTAGATATGTCCCTGGTCCAACACACCTAAAACAAATAGCTGCATTTCCTCCTCAGTATGCAGTCAGGTTCTCCAGAGTCCTGCTAATGACCTAATTATTTGATTCAGGTGTGTTGAAGAAGAGGAACATCTAAAAGTTGCAGGTTACCGGCCCTCGAGGACTGGAGTTTGACACCTGTGATTTAGAGCTTCCCATGACTGTTTAGTTTGTGTTATACTTGTCCTACTAAGACAAAGGCATGTGAGTTAGCGCACATATATTTATTCAGCATCCTGTAGTTTTCTCAACAAATTGAGATCCTAATGCAATACTGGACAAGAGCTGTCAGAATGATCATCCGCTGTGACTGCACAGATTTGCAGTACACTGATAACAAGCAGAACTAATAATGAGCAAAGATATTTTCCTCATGGAAGGTCAATCAAAGAAACATCTGATCAGATTCTGACTGTCAGAAATAAGACTGTTTAATATCTGAATTATCCCTTTGAGTGTATGCTTGACTCTGATGTCCTATTCAAGCATATGAAACAACTTCCCTTGGTTAATCTGCTGTCTAAAGCTCCCTGTCATGAAAACAAAGATTGGGAGGACTATCCATTTCGAAAAGCTTCAAGGTACTAAATGAACCCATAATCATATTCCTGCTTGTGTACAGTCCTGTAAACATATTTGCTCATATTGCCACAGGTTTGATGCCTCTTTTCCATTTCTGACTGAATTAAGAGGCTGTTTGAGCAGAAGTTGGCCACTTGTTTTTTTATTTTTCTCCTTTCCTCTTTGCATCTTCCTTTCTGAGCTGATGTTTCTAAAGAAACACAGCAGTTCACTAGCAGCTTATTATTAAGAGAGAGCAGGGAAAGTCAAAATTATAAAGATGAGGCACAATTAAAATCCTTTAGAGATAATGGAGTGGTGAAACGTTAGCGTACCCTTGTGACTTATACATGTTTACACAAACTCTGTTCTCAAGAAAGGCATTAAAAGGCAGGTTCTAAGGTGGATCTAATGGGGAAAAAAACACACTATAGGAAGAGAGAAGACAAAAGTTCTAATAAAGCCGCCAAAGGCTGCATGTGGCTGACAAATACACAAAAGTTTCTCAAGACAGCTGAGTTCACAGAGAAATATTATTGAGAATACAAGGAAAGCTTGAAGAAAAAAAAAATAAAACATTGCAGGAAGATTAACTAGTGAAGTGCCAGTAATAGCTGACATGTTTTGTTTTTTTTTTATTGTTGAAAGTGTTTTGAAATATTATTTATTCCACATGAATTGTTTCACATTTTCTCACATTACAAACACAAAGTTTAGTTGTGCATGATTATGAATTGGAAGGGATTATCATACATAACTTTCTAAATCTTTTCAAATAAAAATCTGAAAATATTGCACACATATCTTTTAAACCCTGTTTACTCCGACACCCCTTAGTAAAATTCTGTATTAGTCGCCCTATGACTAAACACCTATATGTGATAAGATAAAGTTGTGGAGAAGTTCTAATCAGGGTTATTGATCATTTAAACAGTATACCAACAAGACATGGCCAAACATCTAAACTGCTAGGCCAGGCAAGAAGAGCATTTATCAGAAAGGCAGCTGAGATGCCCATGTTTACTCCACACAGCCACAGCTCAGGAGGGAAAATCTGTTGATGTATACAACTATTAATTGTGCACTCAGCACATATGAGGATCAAAGTGCTCTAATAAGACCAAAAGGGAACTTTCTATCCTACATACACAGTTCTTAGTGTGGCAGAACACTTCACAACTCTGAACACACTGTCCCCACAGTGACACGTGGTGGCAGCATCATACTGTAGGGGATGTTTTCTTTAACAGGGAGATGGGAAAATGTATGGAGCTAAATAAAGGGCAACCCTAGAAGGGAGTCCTAGAAGAAAACCTGTTGGATACTGCAAAAGACTACAGACTGCGGCAGAGGTTGAAATTTCAGGAGGACAATGCCCCTAAATATGAAGTCACTGATTTGGATTGTAAACCATTGCATTGAGCTCTGGACTTATTCTTAGGGATCGAAATTTTAGATCAAAGACTGTAAGGTAAAAACTCAATTCCTTTTCAATAAAGTAAAGCATGTGTACATGCTGTAAATGTTAAAGGCAACCTTCATTTTTTAGTTATGTTACTGCAAATCTATGTCCTCAAAGTAATGTTTCCTCTATCCCAGTAGAAATTGTATATCTTCATCTGTACTAGCATAGACAAAACTACAAATGTAAATCAGCACTATTTATATTTCTAACCAAACATTTAAATGTCACTTTTCACTAACCAAATCAAATAAAACGAGTTTTCAATCCTAAAGTGCCACATTTGGACTCACGATATACTCTACAATAGCTGTCTATTCTTTATCGATCCCTAAACTCTACAATCTGTATGTCAGTGTTTTTGAGCAAAATACTGAATAAAACATTGAGTTCAACATCCTGCATGAGGATCAAACCACAGGTGTTATGACACCTGTGTCCACTGTGGGTTTGGTAGTGTTGTCCCTCTCTTTGTTCCATCTCCTTTTCTTCTATTTCCCTTTGATTTTACTTGCTGTTTCATTGAAGGGGTGTACTCAGGCTATATGACTTAGACTTAAGAAACCAAAAAGAAAAAATCAAAAAGATTCAACATCAGCATTTTGAGTTGTGATTTGAGACTTAGAGCGGATTATGTGAAAATACTTAATGCTAATTTTAAGGGTGGCCATTTATCGCATTGTTTATTGTGAACATTTTCCGAGAATCATAAAAATTTTGAATGGTCATGAAAACAATTCCAATTAATAATGTTTGAAAACTGCAAAACTAGCTGTGTTGTTGGGATCATTACTTTTACTATTTTCTCCACTGTTTGTTCCATGAGAGCATCAATAAATATTAGTAACATGATTAAATGCATGTACTCTATGCAGTTTAGTGATGAAAATTCCCCTTTACTATAAAACTGGTGCCCAGAAGAAGCCTATTTAAAATTTAGCATATTTTTCAAGAACAGTATTTGTGTTTGTGGCGCTATAATTGCTCTTAAAAAAAGACCAAAAATATGTTATAGTTTTTTAGCATTACTTTTATCATTATCACAGTAGTACCACAAAATATCTTGACCAAATGTTATGTCCATATCGCCTACCTTTAGCTCATTTCCAAAACTAAATCTTAAGACACGTTATACCAAAAATATATGGTTATTCAACAGATATATTAATTTTTACTCTTAAATGCTTCTTATTCACTTCAAAAGTTTTGCACTGGGATAATGATAGTCCTACGACCCCTGCGTCTAGTTAGATAGCAAGGACAACAGTTAATGTCATACTACTTCACTGGGGTTAAGAAAATAAATGCCAGTTTAATTTTATTCATCGACGAAACCTATAAAACAACCTATGAAATTACAGCAAAGAAGTACAAAATAAAAATTTCAGAAATTTAAAACTTGAAACATTAGTCAGGGCTTACAAATGTAAAATTGACCTGAAAAATACCTTCAAATTTTGCGTTTTTAGCCATTATGTGGAGCAGTGTTTCATATTGGTTGATTTGTGATATAGTGAGTGTTTGGAATGTAAGGACAATTTCTCCATTGTAAGATCAATAAAGTCAATATAAAATATCTATAATTCTAGACAATACTGACTTGATTCTTGAAAGATGTAAAAAAGATATCAAAAAGATCTCAAAATCTAGCTCATTCCTTGAAAATCTTCCACAGTGGGATTAGCATACTGATGGCTGTCCCTACTTTGATGAATGCGACTGAAGAGCTCCCATACTAGTGGATTCCTCATCTGGGGTTAAACTTGGAGCTGGTGGCACATTTAATTCACCAAGAAAGTGCCAGACGATCCAGGATAGACTACCATCAATGAGAAAGTGTATAATGTTCTTAGCACGGATGCTAAAGGTAAAAGATTTGTGGTTTCAGAAAAGAGACTGCAGTTGATAGCATTGACAAAGTTTCCCTTTTAATGAGACAAAATCATACTAATATTCCAATGTTGCTTTCATTTTTTAAGGGATTAAAAAGTAATTTAAAACCACTGTTAACTGCAAAAAATCTACTATATTATAACCACATATTCTGGAAAACTGAGTTTTGTCACCATGTCCTGTTGATGCTCTTGTCTGCACTTTGGTCCTGCAAAAACCTCACATTCTGTGAGTTAAATTATTCCTTTAATAACACAAAGGTAAAGTTATAGAACTGCAGGACGAGAACAAAGGCACAGAATAGGGCGACAGGAAGCAAACAGGGAGGTTGACATCAGGGTGCAAGTCAGGAGGAACCAGTAGCAGTAGCAGAGTCCGAGCAGAGTGGAGGACCTGGTCTGGGGGTTGGCCACGAAGAAGCTGACCATGGAGGGTAAAGGGACTGCAGTGAAGGTGATGGCTGGCCTGGAGAAGACTGGAGTGAAGGTGATGGCTGTTCAGGTGAAGTTGAGATATCACGCTGACTCATAGAAGCAGAAGCTGGAGCTGAGGCGTTGAGAAGGCCCTCAATGGAAGCTGGAGCTGAAGCTGAGGCGTCCGGCTGACTCTTAGTGGAAGCACCTTCAGTGGAGACAGGAGCTGAAGCGCCGGCAGACCCCTTAGTGGAGACAGGAGCTGAAGCATCTGGCTGACCTTCAGCAAAGACAGGAGCTGAAGCATCTGGTTGAACCTCGGTTGAAGCACCTTAAGCCGAGACAGGAGCTGAAACTGACATGTAAAGCCTACGGCGCCGTTTGTGGCATGCTGAAAAAGGAGCGGAGTCGTCTGGCTGACCTTCAGCGGAGACAGGAGCTGAAGCACTGGCAGAACCCTCAGTGGAGACAAAAGCAGAGGCAATTTGACGAAGGTGTCGTCTCCGATGGGAAGAGGGGAAAGCAAGAAGTGTTGCTGTCGGCTGAACAAAGCTGTCGTCAAGACTCACTGAGATGAGGGCAAGCGGTCAGGTTTTCGGAGGTAGGAATGGACAAGGAGGTGATTGCCTGACCCTTGGGGAGGGGTGAGAAAATCTTAAGAGCACTCTGACGCTCAGCATTGATGATCTCCTGAATCACAGTGCTCTGAGGGAAGAATTCTCCCCACTCCACCAACCGCTCCTCGAGGTGGTTGATCCACTCCAACCTCTTCCAGGGTGTGCTGGGGGAGCTCAGGAGGTGTTCATATATGGCCATGATAACTTGGCAACTCTTAAATCTCCTGCTCACCCGGTCTTGGGTGCTTGGAAGCTCCCACTCAAACAGGGAGGTTGACATTGAGTGCAAGTCAGGAGGAAAAGTAGCCAACAATAAAAACAGAGAGTTTAAATACTGAGGGAAGTGGAGTATGAACCAATGAACTGAGGGAGGAACTATTTAGGAGGTATGTGAGACAGGGACTGCAGAGAACTGAGGGAGTGTGACAAATAAACACTGATTAGCAGGAATGTAGGGAGATAACAGAAACACATCTAAATGTTGGACCATTTGTTCGCTACTATACCTCCCAGTGTCATCTGCTACTATATACCCCAGTATGGTCTGCTACCACAACTCCCAGCAGGCATTGCAGCTGATAGGAAGGGGTGTCGCAGCTCTGATGTAACAGTGGGCTATATAAGGACACAGGGGATGCCCCACCTTTGCTTTTCTCCCGCTGGAAACCGAGACGCGGTTACCACGCAACGGAGGCGCATCATTCTGGAGAAGAAACCACACGAGGGTTTTCATTAATTCTCCTCACAGCCAAACTCATGAGAAGCTCAACGAGCTAAATTTTCTGGGATAAGAATACCACTAGACTTTACTTTACCGATCGAATGCGTGGATTTAACACGTAACCCAAGAAAACCCACGGAGGTATTCCAAGGAGACAAAATTTTCCTCTTTGTTTTTTGTTCCAGTCGACTGCTGACGGTCCGTCATATTTTCCCCTTTTACCAAAGGAGAAAGGCCGCCTGTCTCTGAGTTTGTTACGGACGCGTAACAAACTCCCCCTGCTCCAGAGAAGACGACACCAAGTAATCCCGTTTTATTTTTATTTCTATTAGAAATAGCTTGGGCAGGATAGAGTAGGATTTTAGGGCGAGTTGTATGTGCATGCAATCTCTATTGAAACTTTGATTGCTGTTGGACTCTGAAAGCCACCGCGCTTTGAAGCTGTGTGTGTCTCACTGTGTTTGAACACCTGAGCGCAGGCTCAGGTGAACTTAAAGTTGGACTGCTAAACCTCATGGTGGAATACTCAATGTTCCATTGTCTTCACTCTCTGGTCGCCGCCTAAAATATTTGTGACCCTTTGTGTTTCACTGAGCTCCAACTTTGAGGGTTTTATGACTGCAGGATGGTGGAGGCCGCTCCCAAAGCTTTGCTCAGTACCATATTTTCTCCTGTTTTTGCCATAACTGCTGGTTTGACTTTCATACACACTCAATGTTGTTTTGTCTTGTTTAGTTAGTTATTTTACCCCTTTTGTGTAGACTTTTTGCATGCTCAAATAGGTGAAGATTATTAAATCAGAGTAGCGAGATGTATCAGGGTTGTTGAGTTACTAAATATTCACGTAGAGAAAGAAAAAGCATTTGTGTTTATTTTGAGCAAGAGTGATTTATGTGTCAAAATAAGATCAAAGTTGGTGAAGCGGTTGATTAAACAGTGACATCTAGTAATAGTTATAAATTATTACTGAGAACTTAATAATTGTAATTATCAAGGGCCTTGAGCCATAATTACAACACCAGAGGACATCTCTGATTTTGATTCGTAAGTGGTGATTTTTGATTAAGAAATTTTTTTTTTCCAAATTATGATTTGAATTTATAATTCTTGATAAATATCAATTAATCAATAATCATAATTATTACATAAATGAACTGAAGCAAGTAAACAAGGAGAGTAAACTAAAGGACTTTAACAAGGGGGAACCAACCACACATCCCAATTTGTTGTGAATTACGCACAGCTGCACGTGGCGCTTGAACAACCTGGTCGCCGCCCATAAATTTATATGCAAAGTAGTATAAATAACCAAAAAACACCAAGAGAGACTGTGTCTACACACCATGAGGGATGTTTGTAGTCAGTTACAATGACTACACTAGTTCTACAATGTGTGTTTTAAATCTAAACGGTGCAGTCTAGCTGCTGCATTGAGCTCATTCATAGCTCAATGCTGATCATTATAATGACAGGAATTATACTCCCATATTTCTATGGAAGACTGTCAACACACACACTATGTGAAGTACTTTAAATCTTTACAACCATTCAGGACGTCACATAAAAAATACAAAATTACCTAGTAGCCAGCCATTGTGCACGGAGGTTTGTTGCCAACACAACTGTTATTATTAGATTAATTATAATTATTTTTTTAGTGTAAAGGAATCATGAGTTTAGGAGGCCATTGTTCCACTGAATATGTGAGACACATTTTTGCATCAGGTTTCACATACAGTGGGGAACACAAGTATGTGATACACTGCTGATTTTACAGGTTTTCCCACTTGCAAAGCATGTAGAAATCTTAAATTTTTATCATAGGTACTCTTCAACTGTGAGTGACGTAATCTAAAACAAAAATCCAGAAAATCACAGTGTGATTTTTTTAAGTAATTAATCTGCATTTCATTGCATGACATATGTATATATGTCATGATATCTAATTACAAACAAAGGTTCACTTGTTCTCCCCACTGCATATTGAATGACAATGCCTTTTATTCACGTACAAATGGGGTGCAGTCCATAGCTCTGATAAAATACAATTGCCCTGGGCAATCTGAATCGGCTCATAAGCCGTGCATCATCATGTGCCAGCAGGCCAGTATGATCTCTGACTTCTTCTGACTTCTTCCATTGGCGATGTCCTCCAGCTGTGCCAAAGCTGCCATCATTCCACAATTACGCTCGACTTTATGCAGCCATATATGGACATGTGGGATTGTCTACAGCTTGTTCACCTTAGGAATCATCACACCTGACTTGTTAGGAATTAATCTGCTGATCCGACACAGTTTTCTTTTTCATTGTGAATGAAAGTGTGCTTCGTACATGAGGCTCCAGATCTATAATGAAATATAAATGAACATATCTAAACATAGGAATCCAGGGAGTTACAAAAAATAACCTGAATTAAAAATAACCTAATTAACCTGAATGAAAAGAACCTGGCTCAACAGAGAAAGTAAGCAGAACAGAAACTCAAAAACCTAACACAGGGGGATCGTGACAAGTTTATTTTCACCAGCCGCACCCAAGCCTGCTTTGTGCTAGACCTACAGAATAAAGAAGTAGAAATAGTCTGCCAACATGAAATAAGATAAAATATCTTCAAAAGCAAAACATCATGGCCCAAACTAAAGACATTTAAGAAAGGAAATAAAATCTCAGGACATTAATCAGTCTCAAAAGGTTTAGAAAGTTTTATCAAATAAAATGGGACTTCAGTGAATCACAGCTTTCTTCACAACTACAGAAAACACTGAATGGTGATGAACCTTCCTAGAACTGATAGGTCTACCAGAATTACTCTAAGGATGCATTTACAAAGCTAAGTGAAAAGTGAAAAAATTCACACCTTCAGTCAGGCCGGTTTGCTTTTAAACAGAGGTTTTTTTAGACCTGACCAAGCAAAGTCATGCAGTTACAACGGATTGTTTCAACAGCAGTATTCCACTGATCGAGAAGAAAAAAAAAGAACAAAGAAAGTTCGTCTCATCTGGGTTTCTGTTGCTATTTTGGTCTTCAATTGAAGTTGTGCACCTGCATCTATGAGGGGCCGTTAGGGAAATTATTCTGAATTTACTCTCATACACACTTCTAAAATGTTACATGCTTTTACACACACTACTAAAACGATGCATGCTCTTACACACACTACTAAAATGCTACATGCTCTTACACACACTACTGAAACGCTACATGCTCTTACACACACTACTGAAATCCTCTCATACACACTACTGAAACGTTACATGGTCTTACACACACTACTGAAACGCTAGATGGTCTTACACACAATACTGAAATGCTCTTACACACACTGCTGAAATAGTCTCATACACACAACTGAAATGCTCTTGCGCACACTACTGACATACTCTCATACACGCTAGTAAAATTCTCTTACACACACTACTGAAATGCTCTTACCCGCACTAGTGAAATACTTTTATGCACACTACTGAAACGCTACATGGTCTTACACACACTACTGAAATGCTCATACACACACTACTGAAATACTCTCATATACACTACTGAAATGTTCTTACGCACACTACTGAAATACTTTCATACACACACGACTGAAATACTTTCATACACACTACTGTAATGCTCTAATACACACTACTGAAATACTCTCATACGCTCTACTGAAATGCTCTTACACACACTACTGAAATACTCTCATATACACTACTGAAATGTTCTTACGCACACTACTGAAATACTTTCATACACACATTACTGAAATACTCTCATATACACTACTGAAATGTTTTCAATTCATTTCAGTTGAAAACAAAAGCGTTTCATTAGAAACGGAAGTTGTTTCAGTAGCAAAGGAGCAACGTTGAGAAGGGCTGTGATCTTCTAAGGCGGAATTTGTGGGCCTATAACGTCACAACAATGCGACGAAGGCTGTTCAAATTTGAAGGCTCCTCCAAAGGGAGCCAACAAATATGAAAGATGGGTCCAATGTATACCTTGTGGCCCACTCTATCCCATGATTCATTTTGGGTCAAAGGAGATTGTTGAAATAAAAGTAGTAATGGCAGAGGAGAGAGAAAAGCTGTGAATAAAGTCGGATATATTATGCTTTCTGTGGAACACAAATACCTTTTACAATGTTTTCAGGCGAGAATGTAGTTGAGTAAACCTGAAATATCTGCTCCATTTACCAAGATATCGCATAATTGCAAAGGTGCTGCGACATGTTTGGAAATGTCTGCACCAGCTGCTAAAAGCCGGCTCGCCTCACCAGCTGTCAGCTGACCAGGGTGGCTGAGGCTTGCTATACAGAGGGAGAATGCCTGACTCCCAGCACATAGTTTTCGAACTCCCGCTGGGTTTCCCCAATGAGTGGAAGTTAAACACAGAGTAATTCAGTCACGTGATATATAACGGTTAATATTTGGTCTATTTATAACTTATTATCGTTATTATTTATTATTAAGATAAGACAAGAATAAGTTTATTGAGGTCACAATATAGAAATTAACTTGTTACAGCAGCCCTTAGTAACACACAGGTAGGGTGCAGACAGTTATGAAAATTTAAGCAAGGTAAATGTGCAAAAACCGATATTAACAATAGAATGAGATAAAAACCACAACCACTAATCTATTTTTTTAATGCTCTACAAATAAATGTATTTAAACTTTGTTCAGAATGTTAAAATTTTAGTGTTTAAGTTGAAAGTTTAACCAATATTTACTAATTACCAAAATTTAATTAAATGGAATCTGTCATTATCAATATACTTTATTTACAGTGTTATATATCTATGAACATAAACCATTGATTTATAAGTGAGAATAAAATGAAAAGATAATAAAACGATTTTAACAACTTTTTAAGGAGCTTATGAGCCATCAGGAATATGTAAAAGGGGTAAATAAAGACCATGTGCAGTTATTTACAGTGGAGACAGAGGGTTTAACCCTTCGGCTCTATTTGTACGGCTTCACAGCTCTCTATTCATATCTATATATGCTGTATATAGATATAGATAGATATCTATCTATATATCTATCTATTTATAGATATATAGATAGATATATATGCAGATATAGATATATATATATATGCTTGTTGCCCCCCAGCTTAGCCGTCTCGTGTTGGGGTTTACCCCAGTGGATGAAAGGGTCACATCCCTGTGCCTTCGGGTTGGGGACAGGTCTCGGCCTATGGGCCGAGCGGTAGTACGGAGTACCCAGCCTTCTTGGTGTCCCTGTTGGGGGTGCTGGATAGTTCCCCTCCCGGGGACTCCATTATTCTGCTAGGGGACTTCAGTGCCCACGTGGGAAACGACAGTGACACCTGGAGAGGCGTGATCGGGAGGAATGGCCTCCCCGATCTGAATCCGAGTGGTGTTTCATTATTGGACTTCTGTGCTTGTCACGGATTGTCCATAATGAACACCATGTTCAAGCATAAGGGTGTCCATCAGTGCACTTGGCACCAGGACACCCTAGGCAGGAGGTCGATGATCGACTTTGTTATCGTGTCGTCAGACCTTCGGCCACATGATTTGGACACTCGGGTGAAGATAGCGGCTGAGCTGTCCACTGATCACCACCTGGTGGTGAGTTGGATCCGCTGGAAGAGGACAAAGCCGGACAGACTTGGCAGGCCCAAGCACATAGTGAGGGTCTGCTGGGAAGGTCTGGCAGAGCCCTATGCCAGGGATGTATTCAACTCCCACCTCTGGGAGAGCTTTGAACAGATTCTGGGGGATGTTGGAGACATAGAGTCCGAGTGGACCATGTTCTCCCCACATATTGTTGATGCTGCTGCATGTAGCTGTGGCCGTAAGGTCTGCGGTGCCTATCGCGGCAGCAATCCCCAAACCTGGTGGTGGACACCAGTAGTAAGGGACACTGTCAAGCTGAAGAAGGAGTCCTATTGGCTGTAGTTGGCTTAGGGGTCTCCTGAGGCGGCTGACGGGTACTGTGAGGCCAAGCATGCCGCGGCCCAGGCTGTGGCAGAGGCAAAAACTCGGGCATGGGAGGAGTTCGGTGAGGCCATGGAGAAAGACTACCGGTTGGCCTCGAAGCGATTCTGGCAAACCGTCCGGCGCCTCAGGAGGGGGAAGCAGTGCTTCGCCAACACTGTTTACAGTGAGGGTGGGAGGCTGCTGACCTTGACTGGAGACATTATCAGGGGGTAGAAGGAGTACTTCAAGGATCTCCTCAACCCTGCCATCATGCATTCCCTGGTGGAAGCAGAGGCTGGGGACTCGGGGTTAGACTCTTTCATCACCCAGGCTGAAGTCACTGAGGTGGTTAAAATGCTGCACGCCTCTTCAACATTGCGTGGCGGTCGCGGACAGTGACTCTGGACTGGAAGACTGTAGTGGTTGCCTCCCTTCATAAGAAGGGTGACCGGAGGGTGTGTTCCAACTACAGGAGGATCATACTCCTCAGCCTCCCTGGTAAGGCCTACGCCAGGGTATTGGAGAGGAGAGTCCGGCCGATAGTTAAACCTCGGCTTCAGGAGGAGCAGTGTGGTTTTCGTCCCAGCCGTGGAACACTGGACCAGCTCTATACCCTCTACAGGGTACTCGAGGGGTCATGGGAGTTTGCCCAACCGGTTCACATGTGTTTTGTGGACCTGGAGAAGGCATTCGACTGTGTCCCTCGTGATGCCTTGTGGGGGGTGCTCTAGTAGTATGGAATCGGGGGCCCTTTATTAGGAGCCATCCGGTCCCTGTACGAGCGGAGCCGGAGTTTGGTTCGCATTGCCGGCACTAAGTCGGACCTGTTCCCGGTGCATGTTGGACTCCGGCAGGGCTGCCCTGTGTTCCCGGTCCTGTTCATAACTTTTATGGACAGGATTTCTAGACGCAGCCAAGGGCCGGAGGGGGTCTGGTTTGGGGACCAGTGGATTTCGTCTCTTCTTTTTGCAAATGACGTGGTCCTGCTGGCTCCCTCTATCCAAGACTTACAGGATGCACTGGGGCAGTTCGCAGCCAAGTGTGAAGTGGCTGGGATGAGGATCATCTCCTCCAAGTCCGAGGCCATGGTTCTCAACCGGAAAAGGGTGGCTTGTCCTCTTCAGGTTGCAGGGGAGTTCCTGCCTTAAGTGGAGGAGTTCAAGTATCTCGGGATCTTGTTCACGAGTGAGGGAAGAATGGAGTGGGAGAATGACAGACGGATCGGTGCAGGTGCCACAGTAATGGGGGCGCTGTGCTGGTCCGTTTTGGTGAAGAGTGAGCTGAGCCGAAAAGAGAAGCTCTCTATTTACCAGACGGGCTACGTTCCTACCCTCACCTATGGCCATGAACTTTGGGTCATGACCGAAAGAACGAGATCAAGCGGCTGAAATGAGCTTCCTCCGTAGGGTGGCCGGGCACTCCCTTAGAGATAGGGTGAGGAGCTCGGCCATCCGTGAGGGGCTCGGAGTAGAGCCACTGCTCCTCCACAGGGTGAGGAGCTCGGCCATCCGTGAGGGGCTCGGAGTAGAGCCACTGCTCCTCCACATCGAGAGGAGCCAGTTGAGGTGGCTCGGGCATCTATACTGGATGCCTCTTGGACGCCTTCTTCGGGAGGTGTTCAAGGCACGTCCCACCGGGAGGAGGCCCAGGGACGGCCCAGGACACACTGGAGGGACTATGTCTCTCGGCTGGCCTGGGAACACCTAGGGCTCCTCCCGGAGGAGCTGGAGGAGGTGCCTGGGGAGAGGGACGTCTGGGTGTCTCTTCTAAGTATGCTACCCCAATGACCCGGTTCCGGATAAAGCAGAAGACGAGTACGAGACGAGTACGAGTATTTTGAATTTATTCATTTTAACTATCTAAAACTTGTTGATGTGGAAAATGACAACAGGAGAAATGTTTTAGGGGGCAAATGCATAACACTATCCCTTCTTTCCCCTTTTTTTCTGTCCTTCCTCTGCATTTGAAAATTAAATCTTTTTGAAAAATATTAAGAGTGATCTGGGCATGGGGAGGTTGTGCATGTTCTCTTTTATAAATGGGTTCATAGGTTCATATCAACATGACAGGTTAGACACATAGTCGTGGGTGTCCAGCTGTTAAAGCGACACTCATGTTAAGGTGTGCTGATTAGACTGTACAATGACACTCTCTACAGTATATGGGCTTTCATTAAAACATTAGGAAAAGTTAACCAACAAAATAATGAGATAAAACAAAGGGGAACTAAGACAATAAAAACCAAAAAGTAAATTTGAAATTTGGGAGTAATTACAAGGAAAAACATTCGGACAACAATGTAGATGAAAGTTGAAAAGTATCTTTAAAATCTTAGAGCTATTTGGCTGTTGTGTTACAGTCAGCAACAGCAGTAATGTGGTTCTGGATTTCAGCCAAAGCACTGAATCACACTGAAATACTTTTGAGTAGTTGGTGTATTCTGATATAATAAACATCCACGGGATTGTTATGATGAGAGACAAACATCCGACGGAGATTCACCTTAGCAACCGGTACAGGTAAAGTAGCAGACAGCTAACAAACATTACCTGGAGACACTTTTATGCCTTCTTAAATTTTTTATTTTGTTTAGTAATATAAAACATTATTTGCTGATTTGTTAATCATACTGTAAAGCTTATTTAATGATGTTTTATTGATAAAAACATAATGTGGTATTTTTAATGTGACATGGTGACATAATTTAAAAGGTGACACTTTGGAATAAAAGTTCTTTAACAGTAGAAACAACTGGACAACAGTATGGAGTTGTTATCCACGTGAAATCATAGAATGCGGTCAGGGAATGCTGAGAAGCAGAGTGTGTAATAGTTTACCAACTTTTTGCAAGTTCAATAGCTACAGACCTCTGGGAACTCAAGAAAACTGCATATAGAGCTTCATGGAAGGGGTCTGTATGACTGAGCAGCTGGATCCAAATCTGACCTATTGATAGAGTGCTACCATGCCACCACAGGAGTCTCAAGCAGTGGAAATCTGTGGTGTTTTGTTGTGTTTGGTGTTGGGTTGTAGTGGATCAGCTTGCTGATTCTTTGGTTGCCCTCCTGGTTTCTGTTGTTGGACCTCCCTTGGTTATCTCTCGCTCACCTGCCTGTCCGGCCGTCTTTGCTCTCCGTCTTACAAAGAACACCAGCAAGAATCAGACCACCTAGTTTCATCCAGCAACAGCAGCATTTTTAGTCTCAGATAAAAACCTCACCACCTCCACCTCGCTCTCCCTCACCGTCAACAGTAAGAACCTCAACTACACTCCGTTCCCTCTACCTGCCAGTTATTAACTTCTTCCTCTTTTGAGTGTTACCCCTGGAGGCCTGTGTGGGACCAGATCTGACATCAAGCTTTCTCTCACCTGTTAATAAATCTTTGCTCAATTTTCCATTTATTCCGTACTTGTTGCCTAAACCAGTCTAGTTAAACCAATATGACACTGCAGGCTAGGCCTTCCAACCTCAGTGTCTGACCCCACAAACGCTATCCTATTATCACATTCCTAAGTCTCATTGACATCTTTTCCAGCAGAGTTGAAAATGTAATAGCTGCAAACAGTGGGCCAGCTAAATAGTGAAGCCTTTGTATTAAGAATATGATATGATTAGTTTATATCTTTGTACATGAAATAACTTTAATACTTCTGGCAAAATACTGTTTAATTAACAAAGAAATACAGTTTTTAATTGTGTGAAACAGACAAAAGCAATATGAAGAGACATGGACACAGAAACAAACAGTTGTAGCCCCCCCAAGATTGCCCAGACAGTGTATACAACGCACTGTTATGAATGAAACATAAAATCCTCTAACGGTATCACATGCATTCTATTCTCTATACCTCTCTCCTTTTTCTTCCTGTCAATCACTTTCCAGATTTTAGTTATCACCATTGGATGTTTTCACCTTCTAGCTCATCACAGTTCGATCTCTTGTCTTCCTCTCTCCCTCTGTCTTTTGGGGTAATGCTATATTTCCCTAGATGTTCACTCACTGGATTATCTCATGTTGGGGAGCTGGCCCTGCGGCAGAATTAATTGCATCAAATACTGATAACAGAGACAAGGAGATTGGGAGGGGAAGCACAGATTACATTTGGCTTCAGTTAGATAAATAGCTTCAGTTAACAACAAACAGCATCTCTAATATCCTTCCAGCTTACTTTGCTGTCTTTTTCGCCTTTTGTGTCAGCCCACCTCGTTTCCTTCCCTCCGCTGTAGAAACATTGTGTCTTTTCCCTTTTTTTCCTTTAACTAAAAAAATTATCTCGTTCCTGGGAGCTATGCATCAATGGGAGAAAACATACATACCCATTCAATAAATTTGAATATTTTTGAAAAGATTATTTTAGCAACTCCATCGCTAAGTGAAACACATTACATAGAATAATTAAAGACAGACTGATGTCTTCAAGTTTTGTTTCTATTAACTATGATGATTTTCCACTAACAGCTAATGAAAACACACAAAAACACAAGACAACTTTGTTATTATAGCACATTTCACCAACAAGTCAAATCAAGTTTCAGATTAGAATATTACATTGGACCAATAAGAGAAATCTTTAATACAGAAATTTGGGCTTAATGAAAAGTAGCTTAATACCTGCTTAAAGGCTGTTATTTTCAAAAGTGACTTCTAATCTGAGAAATGAGTCTCGTTGGAACCCATATTCTGATTTATTTACCATTGACACCATTGTGAAACCAATGTGAGATCAAACAAGTTGTCTGAGACCTTCAGAAAGAAGATGTAGTAGTCTATGAGTCTAACAATTTTCAAGAGGTCTCAAAATAATTTTGAATCATCATCATAGGATTTTTTTTGGATGTGTAGTTGCCAGCATTTGGACTGGCTGAGGGGTGATGTTGGAACTGAGCTGTTTGGTGGTTCTCCATGGGCTGACGTTGCAGTGACCATAATGTGGTGTGTTTGTGTGGTTGCGGGGGCATGGTGGGAGCCGTCAGCCCTGGGTGCGAGCCGCCGCCGGGACTGCTTGGCGGGTGAGTTGATCCCGTCTTAGTGTGGGGCTAGGTGGTGTCTGCTCTGTAACACTCACAGGCGGTAGCCAGGGTGGCAGCGGGGGTGCTTGTAGCGGGGGCTGTGTATGCTCTCGCTAAATGTGTCTTCATCACCTTTTTGAGGATGGGGTGTACCCCCATGGGGAGGAGATTCATGGAATTTGTGTTCTGGGACATGTGTTCGATATCTGTGTCCTGGTTGGGGGTGGCCCTGTGGGGAAATTCATGTCGGGGTTTACGGGGTTGAGATCAGAATTCATTGAGAGGTCAGGACTGTTTCATTCTGGTTGGCGGGTTTTGACCTGGTGGACCCCTCTTTTCTTTTTTTCTTCTTATCCATTGTTCGTGGCCCTCTCTTTGGATGGGGATGGTGCTGTTTGGGCAGGGTACCCCTGCAGAGAGCAGTGTGCCATGAGCAAATGATTAAGGAATAGAAACCGTACTTGATTTGTTGGTGTTTAGAAGAGAAGTAAATTACATTTTGACCAACTTTATTATAACTTTAATTGATCAATTCTATTCAATAATTAATGCATATATAAACAAAATGCATGGGGTCTCCCAAAGATGTCATCACATACAGTGGGGAGAACAAGTATTTGATACACTGCTGATTTTGCAGGTTTTCCCACTTGCATAGCATGGAGAAGTCTTCTTGTCATAGGTACTCTTGAACTGTAAGTGATGGAATCAAAAACAAAAATCCAGAAAATTACATTGTGTGATTTTTAAGTAATTAATTTGCATTTAATTGCATGACATAAGTGTTTGATACATCAGAAAAACAAAACTTAATATTTGGTACAGAAACTTTTGTTTGCAATTACAGATATCAGACTTTTCCTGTAGTTCTTGATTAAGTTTGTACACACTACAGCAGCGATTTTGGACCACTCCACCATTGAGATCTGTCGCTGGGCAATATATACCTTAAGCTCCCTCCAAAGATTTTCAATTGGGTTCTGTTCTGGAGACTGGCTAGGCCACTCCAGGACCTTGAGATGCTTCTTATGGAGCCACTCCGTAGTTGGCCTGGCTGTGTGCTTCGGGTCGTTGTCATGCTGCAAGACCCAGGAACGACCCATCTTCAATGCCCTAACTGAGGGAAGGAGGTTGTTGGCTAAGATCTCCTGATACGTGGCTCCAACCATCCTCCCCTCAATACGGTGCAGCTGTCCTGTCCCCTTTGCAGAAAAGCATCCCCAAAGAATGATGTTTCCACCTCCATTCGTCACGGTAGGGATGGTGTTCTTGGAGTTGGACTCATCCTTCTTCTTCTTCCAAACACGGCGAGTGGAGTTTTGACCAAAAAGCTCTATTTTTGTCTTATCAGACCACATGACCTTCTCCCATTCCTCCACTGGATCATCCATAAGGTCATTGGCAAACGTCAGACGGCCTGGACATGTGCTGGCTGGAGCAGGGGGACCTTTTTATACCTGATATCCTCACACATCTCTTTGGTCTTGGCCATGGTGGAGAGGTTGGAGTTTGTTTTATTGAGTGTTTGGACAGGAGTATTTTATACAGATAACGAGTTCAAACAGGTGCAGTAAATACAGGTAATGAGTGGAGAACAGGAGGGCCTCTTAAAGAAGAGCTAACAGGCCTGTGAGAGTCGGGATTCCTACTGGTTGTTAGGTGATTAAATACTTATGTCATGCAATAAAATGCTTTTTAATTACTTAAAAATAACACAATGTGATTTTCTGGATTATTGTTTTAGATTCCGTAACTCACAGTTGAAGAACACCTATGATAAAAATGAAAGACCTCTACATGCTTTGTAAGTGGGAAAACCTGCAAAATCAGCAGTGTATCAAATACTTGTTCTCCCCACTATATGTGGCATTTAAAACTTCCCCCTAAAATCTGGCCTTTATGACTACAAATCTTTTTTGGAATGGACTGAGAACGATAATCCTCTTTAGCTGTTTATTAGCTAAAATAGTAAGACGCACTAAAGCAACTGTAAACAATCTACTGGATAACACCTGTTAGCCAGACCAATCCATCCTGAAAAACAGGATGAGCTAAAACCGCAATTGGCACTGAAAACAAGGGCTGCTCCTTTGGTGTTTGGAGAAGTGACGGATGCTGCTTAGATAGTGTATATAATAAAGTCATACTTCCCACAAAACTCAGGAGCACAACTGGTGTGCACTGGCTACTTAAAGTTGTTCCTTTAATGCTCCTATAGCGCAACTCCTACCATTGTTGTATGCCATGTTAAGATGTGTGCTGCAGCGGTGAACAAATACACGTTATATGGGCAACCCTCCATGATGTCCTTCGTCTTCCTTTAGTGCACAACAACAATGTTTTGACATATTTCTGGAAAAAAATACCAACCTGCAATCAAAAAACACAGTTTTGCTGGATGCTAAAATCACAACCTCTTGACACATCACCTCATGCAAATGAAGTAGATTTTCACATTTTTTTATCCATTTTTTCCATATATGGTAGGAATAAATGTTTTACCATCCAAAATGCATTAACAAATTACTTTTGACACATATTTTTGTCCAAACTAAACAATATTTTCGTCATATTGTTTTATATGTCATCAGTCATTTTCTATACCACTTCTTCCATAGTGGGTCGCAGGGAAGCTGGTGCCTATCTCCAGCAGTTTATGGGCAGGAAGCGGGGTACACCCCGGACAGGTCGCCAATCCATCGCAGGGCAACACACAAACAACCAAGCACACTAACCTAAGGGCAAATTAGAGAGACCAATTAACCTAAGATGCATGTCTTTGGACTGTGGGAGGAAGCCGGAGTACCTGGAGAGAACCCACACATGCACAGGGAGAACATACTCCATACTGAAAGACCCCCGGCCAGGAGTCGAATCCAGGACCTTCTTGCTATAAGGCAACAGCGCTACTAACTGCGCCACTGTGCAGCCCAGCGTGCTTTATATGTTCATCTTCATTTACATTTTGTTGTGTGTTAAAAATAGGTGGGCAAGAGCATTTATTTGTGTTATTTCCATAGATTCAGTGTTTGAAACATTCTGCAGAGCTTTTGGTCCATATAGACATGATAGCATGAA
This sequence comes from Crenichthys baileyi, assembly GCA_036173005.1. Lineage (NCBI taxonomy): Eukaryota > Metazoa > Chordata > Actinopteri > Cyprinodontiformes > Goodeidae > Crenichthys > Crenichthys baileyi. Next base: position 261,702 of record JAHHUM010001200.1, read on the forward strand.
GTTGCTGCTGCATATTTATTTGCTTCACATCCATGTTGTAAATCTCCTGGCTAACCACATCCCAAAGGTACTCTGTTTGATAGGAATCTAAATATTTTGGAGGCCACTGGACTATATAGTAGACCTATTGCTATGTTCTTAAAACCAGTTTGAATTGGTTTAATGTTTGTAAAATGGTGCATTATACTGCTGGAAGTAGCCATCAGAAGATGAGTAAACCGTGGTCACAAAGAGATGGATATGGTAAGCAACAACACTCAGGTATTAGGTCTTTGGTATTAAAACAATGTTCCTTTGGTACTAAAGAGCCAAACTGCCACAACCAGCCACCTCTCTTGTCTTAACAATTGATACACGGGTGGATCTATACTTCCTCCTTCTTGACAGCAAATTCCGACCGCACCAATATCTTTCCAACTTATTATTGACCAACTATTATTGTGAGTCTATGGGAATTGTGCGCTCAGTTTTCTGGTTTTAGCTGACAGGATTGGAACTAAGTGAGGTCCGCTGCTGCTGTAGCCCATCTGCTTAACACAGATTATGACCATAAAACAATAGTGTTAAGATCGTTATTTCTGTTTTTGGCTTAATGAAATTGGCCTTACTTTCCTCTTCGTCGGCTGCTGGTTTAGTGATTATTGCACATAGAGCGGTGATACTCATACCATTGGAAAGAGCAGAGTCTGGGCTTTCATTTGAATGGCTGGATCATGTTGCGCTAATGTTGCTGTGTTTTTCTGTGTATGCGTCTTTAGCATCTTTTTACCTTTTTTTATTTATCTGCTTATTGTTGAAATTAGGTCTTGTTGATGTAGAAAATGTTTTGATCATATAGATAAGATAAGATAAGAAAAGCTTTATTCATCTCACAATGGAGAAATTAACTTGTTACAGCAGCTCTTAGTAACACACAAGTAGGGTGCAGATAGTTATGAAAAAATGTGCAATCAAAGAAGAACAAGGTAGATGTGCAAAAACAAGTAGTAATAATAGAATAAAATTAAAGAAAATTACCTATGTACAGTAAAAAGTGGAGGTCATTGATACTGAAGTGACAATTATTGCAGGCATTTACAAAAACAAAGGTTATTACATGAGTTATTATACAGTAGAATTAAACAGTCGGACAGCGGTGGGAATGAAGGACCTGCGGTAGGGCTCCTTCCTGCACTGAGGGTGTCTCAGTCGGCCACTGAAGGAGCTCCTCAGCCTCTCTACAGTCTGGTGCAGTGGGTAAGAGGTTATGTCCATGATGGATGTGAGCTTGGATAACCTCCTCTCACCCGCCACCTCCACAGAGTCAAGTGGGCGGCCCAGGACAGAACTGGCGCTCCTAACAAGCTTGTTCAGTCTCTTCTTGTCCATGCTTTAGACAAGCCTTTCCCCATTAGGTGAATATGCATATATTGGTTACTGTTTAGCATGTGTTTGGATTTACTTTGCTGGCGGAAGGGCAGCTGCCCCGGGTACCGGGGGGCTCAGGTTGCTGAGCATTGCAGGGTCACACAAAATTGCATTTAGAGCGTCCTGATTAAACTAACTATGATGCTTAGGTTCAAGTTAACAATCTAATTTAGATGTTTGGCGAGACAAAATGGAAAAAATTCCAAATTATGCCACTGCTCATATCTTGAAAGCCATCAGCTTAATTATGTAAAAGTGTATAACGGCCAGATAACAATGTTTTCTAGACTAAGGTGTGGCACAACTAAACTCTCAAATGATTCAGAGACTTTTAGGAAGAATCTCCTTGAGCTGATCTTTTGCATACTACTTGAAAAGCAAAATTGCTGCATTTATTGTATTTGCATCCATCTGCATCAATGCATATTAGGTATTAAAAAAAGTGGCACATCTCCCTTCAACTTTTCTACAAGAGCACTACAGGAGATAAGGGAACTTTACCTTTTGCCAGGATTTGCAGATGTTTGAGTTTTGTTTTGGGTCTTGCCTCTGATCATTATTGTTTATGCTCTGTAGGTGGGTTGCTATCAGTTCATTCCTTAGATTTAGCATCTTACTTATTCTTGTATTTCTGTTCATGGTGTGTTTTAGTTCTGTTACATCTGTAAGATTTTCGTTTGGTTAGATAGTTTCCCTTGTATCACTGTTCAGCTTCATTGATGTTAAGTTACCACTCCCTGCCAGAGTAATCTTATAATCAGCTTCATTTACTCCATCTGTTCCATGCACTATATATACCATGGGTTCTGTTTGCTCCTTGCTGGTTTATGCTGCTCTGTTTAAGCTGAGTCAGCATGTGCCCGTGCCTCCTTCTGCTACATCATCTCAATCTGTAAGTTTTCACTTTTTATTAATTAAGCTGTTCTGCTCACTGTGCTGCTTCTATCTGCCTGTCTACATTTGGCTCCACTCCAAGAACCACACCTTGACACCATTCTAGCCTGATTATGACATTATTTTGTTAATGAGTTACATGGATTTACAGTTCACCCGTAATGTATTTACAGCCCTTCACTTTTTCTACATTTTGTTATGTTAAGGCTTTATTTCAAAGTGGATCAAATAAATGTTTTTTTTTTTCCACCAAAGTCTACACACAACAACCCAAAATGACAAGGTGAAAATTAGGGTGTATATTAAAAAAAAACAACAATTAAGAGGTATACGTATTCACAGCCTTTGCCATGAAGCTCAAAACTGAGCTCAGGTACATTCTGTTTCTACTGATCATCCTTGAGATGTTTCTACAGCCTATTGGAGCCCACCTGTATTAAATTTTAGTTGGTTGGACAAGCTTTTGAGAGGCACGGGCATGTCTATATAAGGTCCCACAGTGTAGGACAGGAAAGAAACATGGCCTGTATAAATAAAGCTATGGCTATTCAAAGGATTCAGTCTGCAAAGAGTTGAATAACAGACCCAGATGACAAAAGGTTTGTATAAGCCTAGGTTGTTATATTGTACAACTGCCCAGCATGTGGGGGGTGCAGATGATCTGACATTGTAACAAACTGGTATGACCTGGCATCCACACAAGATGTGTAATTCCATGTAGTGCATTAAAAGTATGGCTCGCCTGCCAGGCAGTTGCACAAAGCAACCAGTCTACGTCATGCAAAGGAAGAACTCACCAAACTCTGCCATGTGCTGCTAAAGCATTTTGATATACAGTACTTATGAGACATCCTCTGTGTCTGGTGACCTTTACATGCTGTTCTTGACTGACTGTCGAACACCCTACCAGGTGCCTAATTCATGATGTCACCATGTTAGGTGACATCATGAATGTTAGGTACATCTTAGGTACTGGTTCTAGATGTTCTCACTCCTTGCAAAAAAATAGTTTTGGCATCCATTACTGGTCTAAGTGGGGGCCAAATTACATCCATAACCAACCATCCCTCTAGGTGCTTCTCTAGTTTCTCAGTGAGTGTGTCAACTTCATTTAAATATCTTGGCAACAAAGCTTAATGTTATTACTCATGTCAGACTGATTAGGCTGTGTTTGCACTTAAATCTTCTCACTTAAACTAAAAAGCACGAAGCATATTTCTTACATCAAACCAAAATGCACAAATGGCACTGACCAGGCAGCATAAAAGTATTATCTAATGCATGCACAGTGAAAAATGTTCACCATTATGTCATGCTTTATATCAGTCGTTTGACAGGCCTATCTAAATCTTATTTAGTACACCAGTTTCAGTGCTGCATTTAAAACTGTGAAATCATCTGCAGAAGAGGCAAATGATCTAATAACTTCCCTATACAAAATAACTCATAACCCTTAAAGCGTTTTCCATTTTGCGCAACCACAGGCAGCCTCATGCAGTGGGGATGCTTTTCTTCTGGAGGGACAGGGAACCTGGTGAGAATTGATGGAATGATGGATGGAGCCAAATACAGGGAAATCCTTGGTAGAGACACAGGCCAAAATATTTGCAGCTGTAACCACAGTGAAAGGTGGTTTTACAAAGTATTGACTTAGGAAGCCTGCTTACAAAGGCTGCCACACCTTTGAGATTTCTATTAGACATTTCTTTAATATTTGTGAAAAACATTAAAAAATTTTTAAATGACAAATATGCACCACTTTCTTCACATGAAATACCAATAAAACAAATTGAGGTTTGTTGTTGTAAAAGAGAACAAGGAGTGTGAATACTTTTGGGAAGCACTTTTAATATTCCTGACCCTCAAACACATGTACACGGAAATTTGATTTGTCCATCACACATATTGTTATCATAGACAGTCCCCATGAATTCCTCCATGGTCAGACATAAGTGGACAAGTCCCAGATGCTCACTTCAAATTTTGTTTAATTAGTCACATGGAGAGTTGTAACTGAGTGGGGACTTGCCGTTGATTAAAGTAGTACTATGGGTATCTTCATAGGGGAGATGCACTTTAAACATTTGCAGAATAATTAAAACCCCGCTGATCTAATAGGCCCGAAGAACAGACAAAGTGAAGATACAAGCACTGATACTATGCAGAGAAAAGTTTAGACGAAAATTCAAAATGAAAGACTCACCTTCACCGCCTCCACCTTCCAATGCTTCTTCTGTGCGTCTCCCGGCCTCCAATCAGCATCCTGTCCGCCTGATTCTCCATCCAACCTTCCGACGCCTCGCTTTTAAAGGACCTTCAGCTGTGTTCATTCTCGCTTGTCAGCTGAGGTCATCCCTCCTCCACCCCACCTCCACCATCTTCCTTCACATCTACTCCTGGCTTCTTTGCTCTCTGGCCGCCTATCCACCACCAGTGTCGGATCGGGGGGAAGACATCTCTATAAATCTAAACCTTTCAAATGTTCATCTTAGCTCATGTCATTCTCAGCATTCAGGTCTTCCTCCCATGTCCGAGCTCCAATGAAATAACCATGTCATTTCACATCATTAAAACTTTTCTAATTGCCATCCCTTTTCCTTGTGAGTCTTTTCAGATTGACATGTCCATATGAATCTACTAGAAGAGCCTTAAACATAAACAAAATGATTTTGAGTAATTTCTTAGTATAAACCTATTTTCTTGGTTCTATCAAATATAAGTTGACAATTCACACAAAACTAACTGCATTCTGTAACTTCAGACTGCTAAAGACACACATAGTGAACAGCCATTTTAAGTCTGGGGGTGATGGAGAGGAACTAAAATGTAGTAAAGAAATGATGCTTTATGTGCCTGCAGGGACTGTAGCTTCCTCCCTTCATCATCCATTTTAATTTCGTCCATCATTCATCACAGTATGTCAAAGAACAAAACACCAACTGGGAGTTCTAAAATGTCTCATATTTAACTTTAACTTGCTTCTCTGCTATTCCAAATAACTTTGACTATATTAGTTTTTCTCATATTTTTCTCATATCTCATATTTTCTCAGTCATTTTCTATATCGCTTCTTCCATAGTGAGTCGCAGGAAAGCTCGTGCCTATCTCCAGCAGTCTACGGGCGAGAGGCAGGGTACACCCTGGACAGGTCGCCAATCCATCGCAGGGCAACACAGAGACACACAGGACAGATTATTTGTAATGAAAAAAAAAAAAAAGTTTTCCCTACCGAGAAAAATTGACAATGGTAACAAAAATAACATTGGTATAAATTAAATCAGATATTATTTTGACATGCCAGGTTTGAGGTAAAAATTGAGACCATCATCAATTTTTTCAAAATCTTTTTGGCAAAGGACTTTATCCAGTATAATTCAACTGAAAAAAAAATCTGTTAGAAGGAAAATAATAATAGTAAAAAGGTGCAATATCCCAGCTGCATAATTGTGCACACCCTTGAACTATGACTTTCTTGAAGTACATTTTAATGTTAGCATCCTGTCTTCGGTAGTTTATCAGTATTCAGTATCTTAAATTGACTATATTCAAGAAATATATAATTTTCTTCAAAGATGAAGAACGTACCTTTTAAATATTTATATGTTTTCAAAAACACACTAAACATACATTGTATATCAAATTGTTTCTGTTACACTCGCGAATGTTGAACACATGCAAATGAAAACATTGTATTTACCAATGTTCTTGCATGGAGTCACTGTCTCCTTTTCCGCATCAATTATACTTTATGGATGCTCTCTTTTTGCATTTAAAGTTGGGCGCAGCTTATTAAGCTCTGCTATCTCACTACCACACTTTGCCCCCTGTGTTATGTAGTGGCCACTGTTGATGACTCATGCTTGGTTCCCAAAACTTGTGGAAAGTGCATCGGTGCTCAACAAAAACACCAAAGTTCAAAGGCATCTGATCCAAACCAGCTCAACAAGAACACTCTTTCTTTGGAAAAATGATCTCAGTGTCCTGTTGACTTTTTACAGTTTCAAGGACTCCAGGGGAGAAACCTTCAACGGGGTGACAAGACTGAGTTGGAATGTTACGTTTTATGACTAATTCAGGATTGATTAGATTCTGTCAGCGCCAGAATCAACGAGCGCTAGAATGGGATGTTGATTCTGTTCAACGCATAGAAGTGAGTGGAGGTGAAGTCGGGGGTGATCAGAGTGAGTAGCTGTGCCCGTCAGAAACCCCTACAGGGCAAGGTTGACAGAAATGCCCCATCTCACCACTGTATAGACACCGCCCAGAGGTTAAGCGTCTATGCCGTTCTTCAGGTGTTAAACTTGGTTAAACCAGGTTCACTTTGGGAAGGAAAAACAGCAGGTTTAATCTTAGCCTCTAATGCCATCATGACAGGCAGAGGACTTACGGGCCCAATTTTGCCACAGGCTCTCTTTTCGCTTAGTTTTTCTCTAACTCTGTTATCAATTCTAATAGCTATATTCACAAGATCATCCAGGGTCTCAGGCTCATCACGGCTGGCCAATTCATCCTTGAAATTTTCAATAGGTGCAGTCGGAAGACTCCTTTAAGCGCTGGTTGATTCCATCCAGATTCTGCAGTGAGTGTGCGAAACGCGATGATCATTTTAGCCACAGATCAGTTGTTTTGTCATAGGTGCCATAACTTCCTTGCCAGAGTTTCATCACTGTTTCTGAACGAGAATTTTTTTTGAATAGATCTACAAGTTCTTTTAGTGAGAAGAAGCAAATTGTTGTCTCATTAATGAGAGTTTCTGCCCACCTGAGCACTTGTCCTTGGAGTAGTCCGATGATGCAAGCAATGCAGTTAGTATCATCTGGAAAAGCGTCTTTGGATTGTTGGAATATGAGGGTACATTTTAACAAAAAACCCTTACTGTTTTACAGGTCTCCTTTACAGGGTTCAGGTATCAGAGGAGGAACGCCCCGATAAGTTGAGTGGGCAGCAACAGGATTCGAGCCGGCAACAGGAAGAGCACTCGGTTGATTTACTAACCCTGGAGGAAGTAACTATGGATGGCTTGGATATGTCTGGAGATTTCCATCAGGGCTTGGTTTGTTGCAGACTGTTGGTAATCTAGAGATAGGAGAAGTGAATTATGTTGTCTGAGCATGATGCCCTGTTGAGAGAGTGCCATCTGAAACTTTGCTGCAGAGTGAGGTTGGTCAGTTGTCCTGTCATATTGTACCAGAACCAGGGGACTCTAGAGCAGGTATAGTCACGGAGACAGGAATAAAGATTCGAACAGGTTTGTTGAAAGTACAGGCTGACTCGGAATCTAGCCGGTGTCTGGTCTCAAAGGGTCAGCACACTGCAAAGGAGATAATGGAATGGATGATTTGGATTGTTGCTGAGAGAGTTCCAGGGGAAAATGAGCAAACCACAGAGACTGAGGTTGACAGGCTAGTGTGTGAGAAAGGACTCCTCCAGAAAGTGAGTTGCGCTGGAGAGTAGACAGGCAGGACTAGGAGCTCCAGCAGCGGTTCTGCTGGAAGATCCAGGAAATCCAGTGGAGTAATAAAGCTAAGGTAAATTTATTTAGGGATTCACCAACCAGGCAGGAGGCAGAACCACGTCATCCAGGACAGGATCTCTCTAACAGCAACCTTTAGAAGATAACCACAGCCAAAATTCTGTTTTTTATTTTTCTGAATTACAATATTTTAGCAAATTAAGCACATGCTTTCAACTAAAACATTTCTAAAATACAGCGCATAATGGGGTTGTCACAACATTAACATTTAAGTTAAGTTCATACCAACACAAAGAAAAATACTCAATGCTGCTTTCGATATTACAAAAACCCCTTTTTTCATAAGAAACATAAGAAAATTATAATCAATAACAGTACAGACAAATTTTTATTGACTTATTTCAAACCCAAAAGTAGTAGGCAGGCCTCCAGTTGTTTAAATAAAAAATAAATATAAGTGTTGCTTTCCTATAGCTGAACTGTGGATAAGATTACAGCGTAATGAAATGATAATGTCCTTGATGGAAGCACATGTGTTGGATTCAGCTGAATAACTAATTGGAAAGCAAGTTTGTTCACATTGTAAACAATTACCTGATCCATGCAAATGTATTCAGGAACAGCCCTGTTCAGGTTCTGTTTTCTGGTCAAAAACTCAAGGAACACCTCCCGAGGAAGGCCTCCAGGTGACATCCGGTATAAATTGCCCGAGCCATCTCAACTTACTCCTCTCAATGTGGAGGAACAACGGCTCTACTCAGGGACTCTCCCGGATGGCCGAGCTGCTCACCCTATCTCTAACGCAGGGTCCGGCCAACCTACGGAGGAAGCTCATTTCAGTCGCTTGGATCCGGGATCTCATTCTTTCGGTCATAACCCAAAGTTCATGGCCATAGGTGAGGGTAGGAACGTAGACCAACCGGTAAATCGAGAGCTTCGCTCTTTGGGTCAGCTAACTCTTTACCACAATGGACCGGCACAGCGTCCCCATTAGTGCGGCAGTTGCATTGATCCGTCTGTCGACTTGAACTCCTCCACTTAAGGTAAGGAACTCCCCTCGAACCTGAGGAGGACAAGCAACCCTCTTCCAGTCGAGAACCATGGCCTCGGACTTGGAGGAGCTGATGCTCATCCCAGCCGCTTCACACTCGGTTGTGAACCGCCCCATTGCTGTATGTCCTGGCTAGAGGGGGCAAGCAGGACCACGTTATCTGCAAAAAGAAGAGACGAAATCCACTGGTCCCCAAGCCAGACCCCCTCTGGCCCTTGGCTGCACCTAGAAGTCCTGTCCATAAAAGTTATGAACAGGACCGGTTGTTTTTATGTTGGACGTCCAATTTGGGTTCTCCTTGAATCACCACCTTAATGTGGTGGAGGGGTTTGAGTGCTCAAATGATCCTAGAGGCTATGTTGTCTGGGGCTTAAATGCCCCTGGCAGGGTCTCCCATGGCAAACAGGCTCTAGGTGACGGGTCAGACAAAGAGCGGTTCAAGAATCCTTCATGACGAATAATATATCGAGGCACGTGACGTCGCCCAGTACGGCGGAGCCGGGGTCCCACCCTGGAGCCAGGCCTGGGGTCGGGACTCGCCGGAGAGCGCCTGGTGGCCGGGTTGCTCCTAGCGGGATCTGGCCGGGCCAAGCCCGAACAAGAGACACCAGGCCATCCCCCAGTGGGCCCACCACCTGCAGGGGGAACCGTGAGGGACCGGTGCAAAGAGGATTGGGTGGCGGACGAAGGCGGAGACCTCGGCGGCCCGATCCCCCGGATCGGGCCTGGCTCTAGGGACGTAAAATGTTACCTCGCTGGGGGGGAAGGAGCCTGAGCTTATGCGGGAGGTCGAGAGATATCGACTAGAAATAGTCGGGCTCACCTCCACGCACATCATAGGTTCCGGAACCCATCTCCTTGAGAGGGGCTGGACTCTCTTCTACTCTGGAGTGTCCCACGGGGAGAGGCGGAGGGCTGGTGTGGGTTTGCTTGTTGCCCCCCAGCTCAGCCGTCTCGTGTTGGGGTTTACCCCAGTGGATCAGAGGGTCGCATCCCTGCGACTTCGTGTTGGGGATAGGTCTCTGACTGTCGTTTCGGCCTACGGGCCGAGCGGTAGTGCGGAGTACCCGGCCTTCTTAGTGTCCCTGTCGGGGGTGCTGGATAGTACCCCTCCCGGGGACTCCATTATTCTGCTGGGGGACTTCAACACCCATGTGGGAAACGACAGTGACACCTGGAGAGGCATGATCGGGAGGAATGGCCTCCCCGATCTGAATACGAGTGGTGCTTTGTTATCGGACTTCTGTGCTAGTCATGGATTGTCCATAATGAACACCATGTTCAAACATAAGGGTGTCCACCAGTGCACATGGCACCAGGACACCCTAGGCAGGAGGTCAATGATCAACTTTGTTGTTGTATCATCAGACACTCGGGTGAAAAGAGGGGCTGAGCTGTCCACTGATCACCACCTGGTGGTGAGTTGGATCCGCTGAAGGAGGAGAAAGCCGGACAGACTTGGCAGGCCCAAGCGCATAGTGAGGGTCTGCTGGGAACGTCTGGCGGAGCCCTCGGCCAGGGATGTATTCAACTCCCACCTCCGGGAGAGCTTTGACCAGATTCCGGGGGATGTTGGAGACATAGAATCCGAGTGGACCATGTTCTCCGCATCTATTGTCGATGCTGCTGCCCTTAGCTGCGGCCGTAAGGTCTGCGGTGCCTGTCGTGGCGGAAATCCCAGAACCCAGTGGTGGACACCGGCAGTAGAGGATGCTGTCAAGCTGAAGAAGGAGTCCTATCGGCTGTGGTTGGGTTGTGGGACTCCTGAGGCAGCTGACGGGTGCCGTGAGGCCAAGTGTGCTGTGGCCCGGGCTGTGGCAGAGGCAAAAACTCGGGCCTGGGAGGAGTTCGGTGAGGCCATGGAGAAGGACTACCGGTTGGCCTCGAAGCGATTCTGGCAAACCATCCGGCGCCTCAGGAGGGGGAAGCAGGGCTTTGTCAACACTGTTTATAGTGGGGGTGGGAGGCTGCTGACCTCGACTGAGGACATTATCGGGCGGTGGAAGGAGTACTTCGAGGATCTCCTCAATCCTGCCATCACGCATTCCCTGGTGGAAGCAGAGGCTGGGGACTCGGGGTTGGACTCTTTCATCACCCAGGCTGAAGTCACCGAGGTAGTTAAAAAGCTCCACTGTAGCAAGGCTTCGGGGGTGGATGAGATCCGCCCTGAGTACCTCAAATCTTTGGATGTTGTAGGGCTGTCATGGTTGACACGCCTCTTCAACATTGTATGCGGTCGGGGACAGTGCCTCTGCACTGGCAGACTGGGGTGGTGGTCCCCCTTCATAAGAAGGGTGACCGGAGGGTGTGTTCCAACTATAGGGGGATCACACTCCTCAGCCTCCCTGGTAAGGCCTATGCCAGGGTATTGGAGAGGAGAGTCGGGCCGATAGTCAAACCTCGGCTTCAGGAGGAGCAGTGTGGTTTTCGTCCCGGCCGTGGAACACTTGACCAGCTCTATACCCTCTACAGGGTCATCGAGGGTTCATGGGAGTTTGCCCAACCGGTCCACATGTGTTTTGTGGACCTGGAGAAAGCATTCGACTGTGTCCATCGTGATGCCCTGTGGGGGGTGCTCCAGGAGTATGGAATCGGGGTCCCTTTATTAGGGGCCATCAGGTCCCTGTACAAGCGGAGCAGGAGTTTGGTCCGCATTGCCTGTTCCCGGTGCATGTTGGACTCTGGCAGGGCTGCCCTTTGTCACCGGTCCTGTTCATAACTTTTATGGACAGGATTTCTAGACGCAGCCAAGGGGCGGAGGGGGTCTGGTTTGGGGACCAGTGGATTTCGTCTCTTCTTTTTGCAGATGATGTGGTCTTGCTGGCCCCCTCTAGCCAAGACCTACAGCATGCGCTGAGGCGGTTCGCAGCCGAGTGTGAAGCGGCTGGGATGAAGATCAGCTCCTCCAAGTCAGAGGCCATGGTACTCTACCGGAAAAGGGTGGCTTGTCCTCTTCAGGTTTAAGGAGAGTTCCTGCCTCAAGTGGAGGAGTTCAAGTATCTCGGGGTCTTGTTCACGAGTGAGGGAAGAATGGAGCGGGAGATCGACAGATGGATTGGTGCGGCTGCCGCAGTAATGGGGGCACTGTGCCGGTCCGTTGTGATGAAGAGAGAGCTGAGCCGAAAAGCGAAGCTCTCGATTTACCGGTTGGTCTACGTTCCTACCCTCACCTATGGCCATGAACTTTGGGTCATGACCGAAAGAAAGAGATCCCGGATTCAAGCAGCTGAAATGAGCTTCCTCCGTAGGGTGGCCGGGCACTCCCTTAGAGATAGGGTGAGGAGCTCGGCCATCCGGGAGGGGCTCGGAGTAGAGCCGCTGCTCCTCAACATCGAGAGAAGCCAGTTGAGGTGGCTTGGGCATCTATATCGGATGCCTCCTGGACGCCTTCCTCGGGAGGTGTTCCATGCACGTCCCACCGGGAGGAGGCCCAGGGGACGGCCCAGAACACGCTGGAGGGACTATGTCTCTCGGCTGGACTGAGAGAGGGACGTCTGGGTGTCTCTGCTTAGTCTGCTGTCCCCGCGACCCGGTCCCGGATAAGCGGAAGACGACGAGTACGACGAGTACGAGTACGTCCAATTTAATATAAGCACATCCCTAATACGTGTAGTGTTGACGTTTGTAATTGTCATCACTGCCTTTAATAAAAAACTGTTTGATATGTAGACCATGAAGCTGCCTCTTTTAAACGGTGAAGTGCTCTTATCTGGGTATCTGTTTATATTGGTTTTTATAGGTCAATTTTAAGCTTGTTTTGGTGGTCTGCTGACATGACTATGTATGACTAAGGTGTGATGATGCCTTTTAAGGCCTCACCATACCTTTTATGGCATTGTAGAAATGCTGTATTAAGGGTGAAAATGTAAACTGAAAAAATAAATGAATAATAAAAATAAGTGTGGTTAAGATATCCAGCGGTTCATCCACTTGCAGCTTGGATGTTCCCCATCAGTTTTATTCATTTTCATTATTTCATAATCCCTCTCACACACATCCATCCTTCCTTCCAGCGATCCTGAAAGTGGGGTGAATGGGGGAGATTGTGGAGTGCCCATCTCAGTCTTCTGACCTTAGCTTAACTGAGCATCTTTGGGAAAATTTAAAATGTGCAATTCATGCCAAACACAGCCTAATAGCTTACAGGAACTGGATGCTTTTTTGTCAAGAAGAATGAAGGGGTTTAACATTTGAGAAAATTAAGAGATTCATTTACAACAATGATGGAAGACTGTAAGCAATATTGAACAGTATTAAGTACTAGCTTATGTAAACTTTTGATAGGGGTTTGGTTATTTTCTGTTTTCGTAATGATTTACAACCAGCCAACACACAACTGTTTAAAAATAAGCTACTTCATCCACTTGTGTGATAAAGTTTTTTCTGTTATCTTTCAATTTTCTAAAAAAAAAAAGCCAAATAGCATGCAAGTACGTTTTAAGCCTTTTCTGGTTAAAGTTTTCAAAAATCATGTATGTGACCTGCAGCCACATACTGTTTCTCTGCCACTTTCTTTAAAAATGATTGTTTGCAGCAGAGACTCAGTCATTCTGCTATCTTTGCTGCAGAAACAAGGGGTAGAAAAAAAAAACTTGGAGCATTAGGCCAGAGCTGGACTGATATACTGGGATTGTCAAGGACACCCTGCAGGACCATTAGAGGCACATCAGTCTTGCAAAGGACATCCTCACCAGCTAACAAACTGCTTTTACACTACCATTAAAATCCAATAGGTGTTTGTGAAGCACAATGACAGGAAAAACAGTTGCATCAGAAACCCACTTATCAAGCAAGACAGGCCCTTCACCATGCCAGTGTTTATATTTTTACTTTAGAAATAAGTCACTAGTTTAATGCGTCAAGTGTAATGGAATAAGTTGAGAATTGCTTTAACAAAGAGCCAAACTAACTTCAATCCAGAGCTGTAGACATTTTCAGGGACAGAATAAAATTAGCTTGCAGTCAACAAAAAGAGATTGTGTAAAGCCATCAATTGTGACAGTATAAAAGAGATTAGTTTGAAATGACCACTACACTGAATAGAGGGAAGCTCTGCAGAGCGAGAATTATCATTACATTATCACATCAAAAATTCTAAGTAAAAGTATTATGATGTGTCATCGCTTCTAAAAGGTCTGGAGGCAGACTCAAACCTTCACCATCAAATAAAACATGTATACAAACTACTTTTGCGTGATGGGGTGAAAACCATGGACAGATGCTCCTGTTCCAGGATTGGCACAGTCATAAAAAAACATTAAAATCCCAAAGTTAACATGACAATCATACCCATGACAATTGCACATAATGTTATTAGAGCTGTAGTTAAAATATGTGGCAATAATGTTTGGGTAACTTTGTATCATTAGTGACATAGTGGACAAATATAGCAGGAATCACTACAGGAAGGAAATGCAGCACTTCTATATATGCCCAGCCTCCACAAAGGTTAAAGCATGTACTTATTTTAAGTTGAGTTGATATATTTCAAACCGCTGGTCAAAGCCAGACAAACTTTTTTAAAGAACAAACAGCTTATAGACAGGGAGAGCTGTTCCTGTAAGGAGGCCCTGTTGTTCAGTAACCATTTCTTCCATAAGTTTGGGAAGCCGCCAAGGGCGTAACTTTGGGTCTGTTAGAAACACATTAAAAGTTTGTAATTAAGATTAAGGTATTCTGTGTATTACACATGAAATCTACTCATAATATGCTGTATTTTTATCTTTTAATAATCAAGTTATACTGTGAGAGTTACCTATGAAACCTGCTAATTGATTACCAGTACTGCTACTACATTTGCCATTATTACAAAACATCCAAAAATACATCTTGAAAAGATGAGAGGAACATATCACGTTTGAAACCGATTTGAATAAATAACAGAATCTGACTGCACTGTTCAATGATTAGGATTAATTGTCATGTATGTACCTGACTTTTGTGAAGTGCCTTGAGACAACATGTGTTGTGAATTGGCGCTATATAAATAAAAAAAACTGAAACTGAAACAGTGTATACAACAAAACCTTCATGCAAGGAAGCTACACATTGGTTCTTCAGCTATGACTAAATGCTAGTTAAAACATTCCAGAAGATTGGCCTCTTTAAATCAGAACATTTTTCAGTCAATTCAGGCACAAAACAAAAACCCAAATAAAATAAAATGTCATTTACATTCTTAAGATGTTATCTTAACACTTCAAACAAACTACATTTGCTCTGTCCTGGGCAGCCCACTTGACTCTGTGGAGGTGGTGGGTGAGAGGAGGATGTTAGCCAAGCTCACATCCATCATGGACATAACCTCTCACCCACTGCACTGCACTGTAGAGGAGATGAACAGCTCCTTCAGTGGCCGAACTGAGACACCCTCAGTGCATGAAGGAGTGCTACCGCAGCTCTTTAATGCAGCTCTTTAATCCGACTGTTCAATTCTACTGTATAGTAACTCGTGTAATAATCTCTGTATTTGCAAATACCTGCAATCATTGTCACTTTAGCACAATCACATCCACTAAATATTGTCTCAGTCCCATGGACCAGAGACTTAAACCAAGACTTAGGCCAGATCTTAGTCTAGGTCCCGATCTTTGTCCCAGCCTTAGCCTAGGTCTGAGTCAGGTGTGGACTAAGATCAGGACTTAGAAGAGACCCAAGGCAAAGAATCTGACCCAGCTTGGTTTTCAGTCTGGGTCTGACTCTCGGTCCTGGGTCACAACTGTAGTGCACTACCATGAGTCCAGGTCTTGATGAGGGTACTCCGAATTGAGAGTAAACCATATTTACTCACCTTTAAAGGAATACCAGAGTTGAAACCAGCTCAAATTAATAATGGATGTTGAAATAGCATTAGCTCCTGAACATCAGGCACAATGCAGAAATGAAGGAGGGGATTTTTGTGTTAATAGGGGGCCGATCTAGACTACTATACCTTGTTGAGGAATAGCACGACTGTCCTATGAACAAATTATTGAACAGGGTATATTAATAAACATTACAGTCACATAACAAATTATATTAGAACAACTTATTATTTATCAATTAGATATGAAACAGACTTACCACAGACAACGAAGGCTGGTGTCAGCGGCATTTGCTCCAGTTGGACTTCTTCTGCCAAACACGTATCCTCTACATAGGAGAACATGGCCTTCTTATCAAAGTAGCTGAGCAGAAAGGACCATCTTTTTCACATCATCTGAGCAGCCGCTCTGCTGTCCTTGCAATCTCTGGCAATCTCTGATGTCTTGCATATGTGTGAGGGAACTTCTTACTCTTGTTGACACAAACAGTAGTTGTGTAGTTGAGAAGTCTCTTTCCCTTCAAATCCAGATTTCATGTGAAATCTCCTTGAGGATAATCCCAGTGAGTTCCTCGAAGTGGAAGGACGTGCCAATGTCATCAAACCAAGGTGGTCACACCTCTCTGAGGTATTTGATACTTTTACTTGACTGCTTGACAAGTTGGTGCTGTGTGTAAAAAGTTGACTTCATGAGACATTTCATCTCCTCTGGACTGGCATCAGTCTGTTGAAACATCACCATGGGTTTTTCCACCTTTTGCTGCTGATTTTCTCGAGATTTTTCACAAGGCAGAAATATGACATTCCATTTAATGCATATCTACGTTTCCTGTATTGTTGCTCTCTCTTCTAATGGGATCTTGTCTGAGTTAGTCTGATGTTTTATTTTTCTTAGTTTAGGTGTTGGAGTGCGCCTCAAATTTTCAATTCTGTTTTGCAACTGTTTGACAAGGGAATGGTAGCCTGTACCTATACTATCTCCCTCTATTACATCTTGCAAAGATTTGGGATATTTTACCACCATTTTTTTTTTTTTTTTTTTTTTTTTTTTTTTTTTTTTTTTTTTTGCAGTGTCAATTGAAAACTTTGTACCTACACAAGGGCATTTTTCTAACGTCTCAGTCACAGCAATCCAGACCATCTGCCTTCTCAGTTTTGGACCTGGCCTTTTTCCCCACTCCAAAGAATGCATCACTCCAGGAAAATGATTCCATGGAATTTCAAAGTTGTCCTCCCACTGTGTGTTAAATCCTGGGCTGCTGGATGATGAACTTCAGGGTGAAACAGAACAATTACAGCAATTGGGCAAGTGAGGCTTCCACAGACAATAGTGCTCTGTTCTCAAGGAATCTGGTCTTTAATTAACAGAAAAAAAAGATTCACACTGTATAATATTACAAAATGTCTATGTCTGCTTAAAACATTCTATGGCGTTCTTACTGACATCTTTCTTTCCAAACAGAAATAGGTTTTCTGTCTTGTTAGGGTCTTAATACTGTCATAATTTCAGTATCCTCTATGAGCCTTAGACCTCGACTCCAATGGACAGCAAGAGCTCTTCCAGGATGTTATTGGTTACTGCTGGAAGTTCTGGTAGGACCTCCATTATATCATCATGTAAGAGGTCCTTGGGGATGAAGGCGGTGGAAGATGTCCGGAGATTGAATTGAGATCGGTTTCAATCCAGAGGGCTCGGGCGGTAGAGGGGCGGACAGGTAGTGCAGTAAGGAGGACGCCAGTCATGGCAATAGGAATCCAGAGGTCCACAGGAAGCTTGGAGCAGGAGGGGTAAGTCCACAAATGATCAAAGAAGTCCGGGTTGATGTGAGGTAACCCTTAAAAAGGGGAAACACAGGAACGAAGAAGAGAGTACACAAAAAACTCAGGTGAATGCTCAAGCTTGGCTCAAAGTTAGCAAAAATACTCGAAAGAATGCTCTGAATATCAAGAGGTGGCTTATTGTTGCCAGTGACGGTTAACGCTCAGTCGAAGAGTGATTGGCTTCCAGCCTCTTTATCCTGCCAGGCTGATTGCACCTGATGTGCTGCAACTGCGAGGAGGTACAGCAGGAGGAAGAGTGCCCAGCCCAGCAGCCAGCTCCAGGAGGCCCTCTGGTGGAGAAACTGCAGGACAAAACAGACCAACAAAACCCCACATCCTGACAGAAATGTTACTTTCAAACAGAAGAACACTTAGTGCAGGGACATGCACCATGCAGCACTTGTAATGTTAATGTTAAAAGGATTTACAGTGTGAGAAGCAATAGCTTTAGCAAAATGAAGAATTAGCTCTTATTTTGACTTTATTTTGCCACAATATTATGTTTCAGTGGAATGACTTGGTATCCATCAAGTATGTAAAATATCAAAGGGTAGAAATCTGGCAGGTTATCAATGTTAACACACTAAAACATGTCCTTTGTCACAGAATACAAATGGTTTCCTGAGAGGAAGATGTCAAACGCAAATGCAAGTAAGGTTAAAATGCCTTGTAAACCTGCCGCCAAAATGCCATGTAAATCTGGTTTTGACTAGACAGAATAATTATTTAGGATATCGGTAGGGTCATTCTGACTAGTCAGAATGATAATCCGAGATATCTGAAATACAAAGGCCGTCTAGATAAGATAGGTAAAATATGTCAAATTTAGTTGGAGATATCTTAAAAGGAAGTCTCTAACTAAGTTTTGCCTAATCATTATTTGCTTTCAAGATTCGTGCAATTTAATTTGCAGTGGTCAAATCTTAGTTTCAGATATCAAAAAAATATTGTTTTTTAGTTACTAATATCCTAAAAAGAGAGAGTTGGGATGCATTAAACATCAACAGGCTGGGAGTCAAACCGACAGCCTGCGTCGAGGACTAAGGCCTCATGGGTCTCACCTCATAAGGTCTCATGCTCCACCACCACGCCCCTTCTAAAAATACATTAAAGAAATCTTCAAAAATGACGTAATTTTAGAAATCTTTAATTAGAATCATGACTTGTTAGAACAAAACTGAGATTTACCTTAAATTTACCTTATGGCTGGTCATAATTTAATAGTTGATATATATATACACGTTTCAGATAGTCAGTCAGTGATTTATTGCAGATATCTTGAATTAGAGCCTCCATACAACTTAACGGTAATGGTAATATCGTTTATACTAGTCAGAATGTAATTAGACATATCTCAAATTGGTATATCGACTTGTCAAAATATAAGAAGGTATATCCTAATTAACTAATATGCCTAGTTATAAATCAGTGTCAGATATCTGGAATGTTAGTGTGGTGAAGCTGATTTTAAGAATAAACAGCCTGCCATACAAAAAACAGCAGCCTTAACTTAAGCTGTAGTACACTGCCTGGCCAAAAAGGCGGCATCAAAAAAAAAGGTCACACACTCTAATATTTCATTGGACCGTATTTAGCTTTGAGTATAGCACACATTCGCTGTGACATTTTTTTTTACCAAGATCTTGCATTGATTATGGTAGAGTCTGACTGCTGCACAAAGCCTTCTCCAGTACATCCCAAAGATTCTCAATGGGGTCAAGGTCTGGATTCTGTGGTGGCCAATCCACGTGTGAGAACGATGTCTCATGCTCCCTGAACCACTCTTTCACAATTCGAACCTGATGAATCCTGGCATTGTCGTCTTAGAATATGCCCATGCCATCAGGGAAGAAAAAATCCATTGATAGAATAATCTGGTCATTCAGTATATTCAGGTAGTCAGCTGACCTCATTCTTTGAACACATACTGTTGCTGAACCCAGACCTGACCAACTGCAGCAACCCCAGATCATAGCACTGACCCCACAGGCTTGTACAGTAGGCACTAGGCATGATGGGTGCACCACTTCACCTGCCTCTCTTCTTACCCTGATGCCCCCATCACTTCTTCCATTGCTTCAGAGTCCAATCTTTATGCTCCCTAGCAAATTGAAGGCTTTTTTTCCGGTTAGACTCACTGATTAGTGGTTTTCTTAAGGCTACACAGCTGTTCAGTCCCAATCCCTAGAGTTCCCTTCGCAATTGGGTGTGGAAATGCTCTTACTTTCACTATTAAACATAGCCCGGAGTTCTACTGTTTTTCTTCAATTTGATTTCACCAAACGTCTAAGTGATCCCCGATCACGATCATTCAGGATTTTTTTTACAGCATCATTTCTTCCTCGAAGACGATGAGTCCCCACTAGCCTCCAGTTTTTAATAATGCATTGGATAGTTCTTAACCCAATTTTGGTAGTTTCTGCAATCTCCTTAGATAGTTTCTCTGCTTGATGCATGCCAATGATTTGACCCTTCTGAAACAGACTGACATCTTTTCCATGACCACGGGAAGTGTCTTACAACATGGTTGTTTAAGAAATGAGAAGCAACTCATTGCGCCAGTTGGGGTTAAATAACTTGTTGCCAGCTGAAAAAAATCATCCATGCAGTAATTATCTAATGGGAGGCTCGTACGTATTTGCTTAGTTAAATCCAGGTGGCAAGTTTTTTTTTTTTTTGGCCAGGCAGTGTATATATAGATATATAGATATTGTGCAGTCAGAGTTAGTTATTTATTCAAATTGGATAAAAAGTTTTTCTGTCTAAGGAAAGGAAACCCAGCAGATTGCATCCAGTCAGTCACTTGCAGCATTCACTCCTCCCAGATGAGCATGTAGAGACAGTGGACAGTCACTGGCGTTGACTTTGCAGCAATCCCTCATACTGAGCATGCATGTAGCAACGGTGGAGAGGAAAAACTCCTTTTTAACAGGAAGAAACCTCTAGCAGAACCAGGCTCAGTGTGAGCAGCCATCTGCCACGACCGACTGGGGGTTAGAGAGAACAGAGCAGAGACACAAAGAGAACAAAGAAGCACTGATCCAGAAGTACTTTCTATGGGAAGGAAAAGTAAATGTTAATGGATGTAGCTCCTTTAGTAGTTTCATCTAGAAAGAAAGAACAGATAAACTCTGAGCCAGTTTTCAAGGTCTGAAAGAGAGCACATAGAGTTAGTCACAGTAAAAGCTCAGTCAATCGCCATGTCCAGGAGAGAGAAAGGGTTAAACACTGAAAGACAGGGCCATGTGGATCATTGGTAGAGGGTGAGCATTAAGTTGTTGCCAGCAGAAGCTTGGAGGATACCCCTCTCCAGAAAGGTGTCACAGGTAGACACAGAGTCAGGCCAGGTGTAGCTTCTAGGAAGAGAAAAGAGAGAGAACAAAGTTAAAAGCTGAAATAACAGCAAATAATGCAAAATTGAAGAGTAGTGTGACAACGTAGCAAAGAGGATGAAAGTGAAAGGAATTATGTCCTCCAGCAGCCTAAGCCAATAGCAGCATTACTACACAGATACTTTCAGTTCAGATTATTTAGTTAGACGACGCTTATTTACAACATTGTCGTCTCAAGGCACCCCACAAAGGGTCCCACAGATGGTCATTGTTATACTAAAAACCACAAGGATTGGGATACCTCTCTCTGTCAGACTGATTATAACCATTGGAAAAGAGAAGGGGTCATACAGGTAGCAGAAATGGAGGGTGTGTTTGTACCTCAACCATAACTGAGCCAGTTTAGGCTAAACCTGACTCCCCCTTACTCCATCCAACAGGGTGGGAGCAAGGCTCCGTCCCTCATAAGCCACTCTAACTATAAGCTTTATCAAAAAGGAAAGTTTTAAGCCTAGCCTTAAAAGTAGACAGGGTGTCCGCCTCACAGACTAAAACTGGGAGCTGGTTCCACAGGAGAGGAGCCTGATAACTAAAGGATCTGCCTCCTATTCTACTTCTAGAGACTCTAGGAACCACCAGTAGACCTGCAGTCTAAGAACGAAGTGCTCTGTTAGGAACATATGGAACAAACAAATGTACAAAGGCATATTTAACACACATTAATATTGCCTTTAACAACACTCGACAGGCTATGGTGACTGCTCTTCACCCAGGGGTGATTTCTTAAGTAAAGGGAATGCCTTAATGTAGAACAAAAATTCTAAAGGTTTAACATGCTACAGATTTTTTTTTTAATCTTTGTGTTTTCTGACTTACATTTTATGTGTAACAGCTTATAGTGACCCTGCACCACTACATGCATTGTTTGGTTCCTGATGCCAGCTTTATTTTTGAAAGCTCTCTTGTGCCTGCCTTGATTAGCATTTTATGAATGACCAGAGGTGGCCCAGACGGGGGGCTTATCTTTGCTGACTCATGAAAAAATGCTTTATAAAATATCCCAATTTTTTTGGACCAAAGACACACAGATGGTGGCATAGTCAGTGATGACTTGGGTAGACATGTTGATTCAGTATTTTAATAAGCCCAAAGTGATTGCAGGCATCCTTTTTTCCTAATGGACTTGGTACCTGCTAACTGCTACCATGGCAGCTTTTCTAGTAATGACATTTCAACCGCTTACCCTTCTGGTGGATGTTGTCAGTGACTGTTGTGTTCGCCACAAAATGACCATATCATTATCATACTATTTCTTTATAAAAATATTTTTTATTGTTCATGTGTAATAACAGAATTTCATGAAAAAGTGAATTATTGGTTTTCATTAGATAAAGGCAAAATCAAGCAAATAAACAGTTGTCTCTATTTCATGACTTTGATTTTTGCTTTTTAAATTGAATTACTGAAATAAATACACTTTCAAGGATATAATTCATTAAGCAGTACTTTTCAAAAAAATGTAAATGTAAAGTGTCATAATGTTCTTTTGAACAGCTTTGACCCACATGCAGAAAGTAATCAGGAGACAGAGTTTAACGGTAAGGATTTTATTTACAAAGAGAATAGTAGATGCAGGGAACTGGAACACAGACTGTAAAATAAACAAGAGAGTAAGCAAAGGAGCAATCAGGAGGAAGATGCAAAATAATAACTCTAGCTTACTTTGTGGATGAAGTGATCCACCAGAGGGGGGTGGAGAAACTAAGGAGGTGTACCCATGAGATTTGGTTAATGAATACCGGTAATGCATGAATGACCGGAGATCCAGAGCTGGTCGGTGCAGGCACTGTGAATGGAGGAGGGTGGCCAGGGTTCGCTGAAGTCGATGTGAGGAGTGAAGGAGTCAGAAGGTTGCCAGCCGGTTTAATCCAATAAAGTAGCAGATGGCTTGGTTCTTGGTTCATGAAGCTTGAGAGCTCCTTCCCAGATGACAGTAATCCAAACAATGTTAAACACAAAGTTCGAAGTCAGGTTCAGGCAAATTCCTGAAAAGAGCAAAAATCCAAGATTATAAAAAGTTCAATGCAAAGTCAAGGCAAAGATAAACGTGGCTAAAGCTGTACCACAAATGGCAACACTCTGGCAGTCAGTTGCTGGCAGCCTCCTGCTTTAATACTCCTCCAGAGATGATCAGGAAGATGGAAAACATCTGTCACCGCTCCTCAAGGTTCAAAACGCCATCTAGAGGCCAAACACAGTGAAACACCAAAATACACAGAAAGGCACAGATCCTGACATAAAGTAGTATAAGTCATGTGAAAACTTTTCTTTTTTCCAAGTACAAAACCAAATGAAGATTTTTTTTCCAGTTTATTGACATTATATATCAATAGCTAAAATCCCAAATGTTAACCGTCACTCTCTCCTCAGCGGTACTTTTTTCTCTCAATAAATGGTT